>JAVJIF010033983.1:0-234410 GCA_038442645.1 Agave tequilana
TTTCTCGACCTCCCTCTGAGCTTTCAGGTACTGTTCGAGGAGTTTAGTACGTTTACTGGATTCAGACCTCTCCTCGAGACTGGCTTGATACTCTCAAGACATGAAGACTCCCGGAATAAGATCTTGCGTCTGGCCGGCTTGGGAGTACCAAGTACAGAAGCTGAAACTCATACGGCACTTAGGCGCCTCGTCGGGTAGATGGAATGTTGCTCCCGTCCCTCCAGCCACACTGTAATACCAAGCCCGAGCGCCTTCGAACAGGTTCCCGTCAAAGGCAAGTTGAGCATTGGGATTCCCGACGTAAGCTGATCATAGCCAAATTGTCGGGCAAAACGACTTGGCATATACGGTTCGATAGTGCAGGAAGTTCTTGGCGAAACAGCACATATCCTGGTCGTATATTGATCAACCACCAGAAGGCTCCAGCAGGCAATTGCGAGAAGTCATCCCGCCCAGCGACATCCGTGAACAACTCCCCGGGGGCTGATCTTGAACCTCTGGAAAGCAGCGGTTGAGCTGGTAGTTGGCGGCACAGGAAAGACGCTTCCTAATGAAATACAAGTAGGTGTCATGCCACTCTGAACGTTCCAGCCGCTGCACAAATGGGATATGATCCACGCTCCCACGCGCTGCCGTCATTAGAGACGGGCAATGCATCACGTACCAAGCCATGAGGTACGTGTAAGGCAGCTCAATTCGCGGGTTGGGATGCTTCACCGTCGGGTTCCCCTCTGAGTCGGTATACGGCTCCCCACGAGAAATTAGCAGTCTTTGGGGTCCGCAGAAACTCTTGGTCCAACACCCGCAGCCCGCTTTGAATACCAAGCCCCCACGGCGGGAAGAAGGGCTATGGGGTGGCCATGAGCCAAGAGTACCGCCGGGTACACCACATCTGCCACAATAACTTCATGTGGTAGCGTGGGCACCACACACCTCTTCAGCCACAACATCAGGAGCCCGCCAACAGCGCCTGATCAGAAATAGGGGTCCGGGCTTGATGGTGAAAACTCTCAAAGACCAAGTCAGGGTCGAAGCCGTCCTCGTTCGACTCCGTGGTGTAAAACTTGTCAGAAGCTGCGTCGATCCTGTCTTCAACTTCCCCACCAGAACTAGGAGCTAGTCGGATTACTGGGAGATCTTTATTGCTGGCATTATTAAACAAATAATCAGCCCAGGATAGTTTGCTTGACGCCTCCTGACCTCCAGGCAGTTGTCTGACCACAGATGTAGAAATGGCACATCACCTCCCAGTAGGTCTCGTACACTTGAGGAGATTCTTTTTCCAAAAGGCGCAGCTCCCTGTGGTTGGGACAAATTCCTCGTAAGGAATATCCCCTGACGACAACCCGGAGACCTCATACAATTCGTGTAGGGCAAGCCCATCTCTCCAACCGGAGTAAAGAATGTCCCCGTCCGAGGATTGTAGCGCTCCAGAATCCCAAGAGTTATGGGAACTCATCGGGACGCCCCACTGCACGGCCCTGACTGCTGGGTACAGCCCCACACGCTTCAGTGGCCCCTCAGATTGGTAAGGACAAAACCCACCATCCTACCCCACCAGTATTCTCGGAGAATGGACCCATCCATACGTACGGAAGTCGACAGGATAGTCACCCCCTGCTTCTATGAAGGAATGAGGAAGGTGGTAGCAAGCTCCGGGATCTCTCCAATTGGGATTTCAGGCTTGGACGACGCAGGGACAGTCCGACAACTGACCCGTCATGACTATCATGGCGGTCTACCTTTGGAGGCCAAAGTCACCAAGGGCGATCTCAGGGATATACTGGGAAATGTCCCATTCCATCTTTCGGGGAACAGACATGTGTTGAAAGTAGGACATCGGGAACATCCTCCTCATGTCTGGAAGAAAGAATCTTCCGCCCTTTCTCACGGAGCCATTTATAAGTCCCCTCAGACACACGACGGCCATCGTCTAGATATGATCCCCAAAGAAGAAGGCAGGCTTCTCCAACCTGACACCGTCATCCGTTTTGAGCGCGGCATCGGTCATAAGTGCCCGGAAGGTTCTCCTGTTAACATTAGAGAGCCTGCGATCCAGCAACTGGTCAGCAGTCACGGGGACACTCATTCTTTGCACAAAGGTCAAGCCCCGTCGGCACCACCCACGCCAAAAATGGTGCATCTTGGCAAGTGAACCTGAAACATGCGGCACTGCAAAAGAAAAAGGCGCTTGGTCAGATACCTTGTCAAAAATAAGGGAACACGCTAAGTGTTCATAATTCAAAACGCAGACTCTACATTGGACGCAGGAGTTATCATCCGCGTCCAGACCTGCTAACTTGCACCAAAACGCAGAGAGATACTGGACGCAGGAATTTTTCGAATCCGCGTTCAGACCTGCAAAGCTGCGTTCTACAAACCAACAACTTATGAAAAATTCGAAGTACTTGGACTCAGACGCCAGCGCCTGATGGCACAAAACGCGGCACAGAACGCATGGATCAAATCCGCGTTCTGCAAATCGCGTCCAGAGACCTTCACAATTAGAAATATTCTAAGTGAAGGACCCAGAGTGCAGAGTTCACCAGCGTCGGATCATCAGGCCCGCGCCCCGGTTATCATCTCAAGGACAAGCGTCCGAGAATCAAACACGATCTTGTGTTAAAGGTCCTTAGGGTTCTATGAACATGTTTTAATGGCGGAACCCACACCGAAGGTGCATTTTTACCTCGGAAAACACCCTCCTCCTGCGCAGAGGAAGCATCTCTCTCAGCCTCGGCGACGGTCGCCCTTGAGGTCGATGCAGTCGGTTTCGTCTTGGGAGCCATTGAAAATCAAGAAATCCATCCGAGCGAGGAGAGAATAGTTGAACAAGAGAAGGAAGTTCTTTTTTTCAGAGAATGCGTTCGTTCGGAGAGGAAGATACATCTCTCCAACTGTTTGCTTTTATAGGCACGGAGATTCGCGAAGATACGCAGCGTTTGGCCCAATAAACGCTGCAGCGAATCGCTGCCTGACGCGTGGAGCCAAATCATTGTTTGAACAGGGAAGATCATGCGTCGCAACCCCGCCACAAGTCAGAAGTTGACACGTGGAGCAGTTCACTTAATGAACCGGGAGATCCGCGCGCCAAAAGGCGAAATCTCGCCTTTTCCCCAGGCCAGCTGGCGCGTAATCATGACATGGCACAGGCGCACGCCCCAAAGTACGCGGCTCTTCGGTGGACATGCCCCGTCAGCATCATCATAAATGCACCCAGAAAATCGCGTCTGCCTTATGAAGATCGGTCGCGTTCTCATCGCCAAAAATCGCGTCTCGCTAAGAAGTCGCGTCTTTAAAGCAGTTTCTGCTTTTTCAAAAGGAACCTGCGTCCAGTCTCCTGCTTCTACAAGTCAGTTCAACAGTACACTGACGCAAACAGACAACCAACCACTCCCGGTCAAAAGCGCACCCATGACAGACTAAAAGCAATCGGGGAGGTCTAGACTGTGTATCTAGACACTCAAACACGATCAACTCTGACGGCTTCAAAGAGTTCAACAGTACACTCACGAAGCCAATTCCAGATAAATCAAACCCGAAGCATCAACAGTCCAGTCATAAAACGCGAACACGACTAAAGATCCAAAGTATTCCGAAATCCGTCCCATTCAACTGCGGAATATCAGAAACTTTGGAGGGGGTTCTGTAGGCTGTCTAAAATGACTAACAGACCAGCCATTAGGAAGCAGAGTCTCAAGCTCTAGACGCGAGAAATCGATGCTCGCGTCTCAGCATTAAGACGCGTTGGCTCTACACCCGCGTCACAACATTCAGACGCGTCGGCTCGAAGCCCGCGTCTCAGCATCAAGGCACGTCGGCCCGACGCCCGCGCCTCAGCATCCAGACGTGAAGGCCCGAAGCCCGCGTCTCAAACTTCAAGGCGCGTTTGGCTCGACGCCCGCGTCTCAAACTTCAAGGCGCGTTTTGCCCCAACGCCCGCGTCTCAGTTGCAACTGCCCTGATTACGGGGCCAGTCACCGCGCATGTAGCGGGTAGTGGCCCCTCATTCGGGAGCGTTTTTAGGAGGCACTTCACCCCCCTGAGATCCCTATAATAGCCTTGTTTGCTATGAAGAGAGGATCGGAATTTTTGAGAGACACAGAGGGATAGAGGCTTGAGAGGATCGAGCTTGGCAGAAGATCGGAGTTTTGAAGGGCGAGAGCTTTGAGATAGGGCATCATCAAATCGATCGAATCCAGGCAGAAGGATCATCAAGAGAGAAGCACGACTCTTCAGCGAGCTTACTGAGTACTAGCCGCTCTTCGCCTACCCTCCTCTTTGAGAGTTTTGGTAGACGGGGCTGAGTTACTCTTTCTACCAACCGAAGAGAAGACCCCCGACGGTCCAGGACGGTTCATCTGGTCAACGGAGAACAAGATTCACTCTCCATCGCCACACGAAGAACCCAGCTTTAAACAAAGGGAAGATTCAGACATCCTCCCTCCCTTGTAACTGAAAAAGAGGGAAGAGTAGTTCTTTTGGTTGTAATCGTTTCGCTTGAATCAAGGAAATCTTTTTACAGCTAAAACCACTTTCTCCGACCACCAAACCTTTTCCGGCCCCTACAAAAGTCAATAGAGATAATTTCATTTGAGAGCAATTGCTTCACAGTATTATGTCTACGACGAATATGTCTAGACTTACCGTTGTATATAAACATTTTGTGCCCTAAATATAGCTGCTTGATTATCGCAGTGTATACATATAGCGGACACTGACTTTTGCCATAATGGTATATCTTTCAAAAATTATCGAAGCCATTCTGCTTCTTCTCCGGCCTTATCTAAGGTTATGAATTCTGATTCCATAGTGGAACAGGCAATACGTACTTGCTTAGAAGATTTTCAAGATACCGCTGCTCCTCCTAGAGTAAATACGTATCCGCTAGTTGATTTGATTCCTCAGAATCTGCAATCCAATTAGCATCATTGTATCCTTCAAGTACAGGTGGATACTGTCTATATCTCAAGGCATATTCCTTGATATGTGATACGTACCCAATACTCTCGTAGTAGAGCGGTCCAATGTTGATCACTAGGATTGCTAGTGTATCTGCTTAACTTGCTTACAGCGTAAGCAATATCGGGTCTAGTGTAATTCATCAAATACATTAGACTTCCGATAGTCTGAGAACACTCCAACTGGCGTATTCCAGTTCCTGTATTCTTATGAAGGTGGACGTGTGGGAGAAAAGAATTTATATTTCTCCTTTATCTCATGATCCTTGAATCTTTCTATCATCTTATCCACGTAGTGAGATTGAGATAGACTGATTCCATTTGGTGTTCTGATGATTTTAATTCCTAAAATTACATCAGCAACTCCCAGATCCTTCATGTCAAAACTGTTGGATAACATTCTTTTAGTGGACTTAATAATTTCAATATTAGTCCCAAGTATCAACATGTCGTCTACATAAAGACAAACAATGACACATGCATTTTCAACTGTTTTCGTGTAAACACACTTATCGCATTCATTGATAGTGAATCCATCTTTAATCATGACACTATCAAATTTCTCATGCCATTGTTTAGGAGCCTGCTTTAAACCGTATAAGGATTTTACCAATTTACACACCTTGTGTTCTTGGCCCTTGACTATAAATCCTTCAGGTTGCTCTATATATATCTCTTCATTTAATTCACCATTTAAGAATACAGTCTTGACATCCATTTGATGGATATCTAAGTTATGCAATACTGTAATTGCAATTAGCATCGAATGAATGTTATTCTTATTACTGGTGAATAAGTATCGAAGTAGTCAAGTCCTTCTTTTTGTCGATAACCCTTGGCTATTAATCTAGCCTTGTACTTATTCGATAGATCCATCGGGTTTTAATTTTCTTTTAAAAATCCACTTACACCCAATTGGTTTACTGCTAGGAGGTAAGTTTGTCAATTCTCAAGTATGATTACTTAGTATGGATTCTATGTCGCTATTTATACCTTCTTTTCACATTTGTGCTTCTGGGGTTGACATAGCCTCTTTAATGTTTGAGGCTCGCTTTCAATAGTGTATGCTATGAAATCTGGACCGAAAGATTTTGAGATTCTGGATCTCTGACTTCTTCTTATTCAATTTCCGCATAACAATAGGTTCCTCGGGGCTTTCATCCCTGAACGCCATCTCATGTGTTCTTTTCCAGAAGTCTTATCTGTTTCCCATTTATATGAAAAAATATCTTCAAAGAACACAGCATCTCTAGATTCGATAATCATGTTTACATGAATATCTGGTATCTCTAATTTATGAACTAGAAATCTGTAGGCACTACTATTCAAGACATAGCCTATGAATATGCAGTTCATAGTTTTTGCTCCCAACTTAGTCTTTTTAGGTAATGGTGCTAGTACTTTTGCAAGGCACCCCACATTTTGAGATAATGGTAGGAAGGTGTCCTTCCATGCCATAACTCAAATGGTATAAGACCAAGTTTCTTGTGGGGTACTCTATTTAGAATATAATTTACAGTTAACAGAGCTTCCCCCCCAAGTTCTGCAGAGCTCCAGAACTTACGAGCATGGAATTGACCATCTCCTTCAAAGATCTGTTCTTCTGTTCAACAATTCTATTTTGCTGAGAAGTATATGGTGCTGTTGTTTGATAGATTATACCAAATTTAGCACTTAACTCACTAAATTCATTTGATTCATATTCTCCGCCTCTACCGGATTTTAGAATCTTGATATTCTTGTTGAGTTGATTCTCAACTTCGCTTTTATATATTATAAACATATTCATTGCCTTATCCTTACTGTTTGAAGATACACATAACAATATCTTGTACATTCATCAATAAAAGTAATAAAATACTTTCCCACCTCTAGTTGGCATAAACTTCAAGTCACACAGATCGCTATGAATTAACCCTAAAGGTTCTGTATTTCGATCAATTGAGTGAAATGAAATTTTTGCTAACTTGGCCTCAACACAAATCTCACACTTGCGATTTTCTACCAAGTTGAGTTTAGAAATATATCCTAGATTAGACAAGTTTTTTAATGACTTATAATTTACATGCCCTAATCTTGCATGCCATAAAATAGGAGACTCAAGCAAATAAATAGAAGTTTTTCCTTTATTTATAAGCTTTGGGTACAAATACACAGACTTTTTATCTACCACTGCAACATTGGCTTTAAAAAGACCATCAACAAGATTCTTGTTCTGTTTGAGATGGCTGCGACATTCATTCGCCTTATGCCCCTCTTTGTTGCAAATGTAGCAGGTTCCCTTGAAGCGCATGTTCTTACCTTCTTGGACCTTGCCTTTGTACCCCTGGAAGTCTTCTTCCGCTTTAAGCCTTTGGAAGTAGATGCTTCCCCCTTTGAGTCTTCGTTCACATTGGCTTTTGCTTCATAGGAGTTCTTACTGCTCCTTTTCTCGGACTTTCTGTTGTCCTCCTCGATTCGAAGCCTTACAATGAGATCTTCCAACTTTAACTCCTTTCGCTTGTGCTTCAGGTAGTTCTTGAAATCTCTCCACGCAGGTGGAGTTTCTCCACGATAGTAGCAACCTGAAAGGTTTCAGGTAGAATCATACCTTCGGCTTCTATCTCGTGCAAGATAAGTTGAAAATCTTACACCTGATGATTACAGTCTTGTTGTCCACCATTTTGTACTCCAGAATTCGTCCTACGACGAACTTCTTGGTACCAGCATCCTCAGTCCGTACTTCTTGTCAAGACTGGCCCATAACTTCGTTGCTGTTGTGATAGGACTGTAGACATTGTAAAGAGAGTCATCCAGTCCATTTAAAATATAATTTCGGCAAAGGAAGTCACATTGAGTCCATGCATCAGTTCCGGGCTCTGGTGGATCTTCTTGCAGGAATCTGGCCAGATGAAGAGTGGTCAAGTAGAAGAGCATCTTCTGTTGCCACCTCTTGAATTCTGTGCCGTCAAATTTTCCTGGTTTTCCTCGGCTTCAGGTTAGGAAGTGGAGTAGGCATCAAAGCTTTTAGCTGCATGTTTGGTGTCTTACTAGAGCTATCTTGATTAGTCTCAGATATTTTCTGCAACTTCAAGCAGAATAGAAGTAAGAAACTTCAATAGTAATTGTTTTAAAATTGTTGGTTTCTGGTTCAATCTGACAACTAATCAATATCACTGAAATATCAACAATCTAATTGGCCAGGTCAGCAAATGTCAGGTGGGAGGTTTTCTGTTTCAAATGAACGTTCCTTAATTTAAGAACCACCTTTCAATTTTCTTCGTTGGTTAAACACCAATTTAGACTGATATAAATCAGTCTCAATATACTGAATATTAGTATATCCCCTGTATAAAGAAATTAATTCACTTATACAGTACTTGGAGTGAGGTACGCTTAAAGCGAATCTCCTTAAGATAATTACGTCCCCTGCACCGGTGCTAATGGGTTACTGGACGCTGGTCTCCCAGATACGACACTCCTTCACGGTATTTGGATAGCACTACCAAATCACCGTACGGTCGAACCATAGTTAACTAGTACTTTCACAGGATTATTGAAGCAGCGGGATAAAGATAAATTCGGGAGAATATTTGCCTTTACTTTGGAGGAGCAAGAGGAAGAAGGAAGGTAGAAGAATATTCTTCTTCGGAAGTCCCAGATTCAGACAACAATTCTATTTAAAGAATCTGTTGAATTTTCTGAGCCCTCTTTCAGAACGAATTTTGCAGAATCTCTTTTGGAAGTCGCTTCGGAAACTGAATCTCCCACTTCTCATTGGAAGTTACTTCAGAACTTCACTTCCCAGTTCAGAACGCAGAACTTCACTTCCAGTTCAGAACGCAGAGAGAGAGAGAGTTTTTGTTTGTGTTGTGGTGTTGTAGATGTTTGATTGAGAATTCAGAGCGCTATTTATAGCGCTCCGGGGGGCCAACGGGTCCATTGGCGGGGCGGGGCGGATCCGGATAGCGGAGCGGGTATGCTCCGCGTAATCCATACCCGTGAGACCCAGTTCAAAAAGAACCAGGCCGGGTAGGGAACCCGAACCCGGACCGGTCCGAGCCCGAGCCCGGCCGTCGCCGCCAGCGGCGGCGCGCGCGCATGTGCGGGCATGGTTTCCTCCCAATCGCGCGCGAAAAATCCAAGTACCCAAAGGGGACGCCCTTTGTTCTCAATTTTCTCTATTTAACACTACGAACTTCCATCCCATGGCCAATGTGGGACTAAATGCTTTTAGCTACCTTTAGTCCCATTTTGGCTTTGAATTAGGCAATCTTTAGACTTGAATATCTCATTCATTCGAAGTCGGAATTGAACATGTGAATATACCACGTTCATCCCCAATGGAAGGAGAACACACTCCAACCATCATCCAATTGATTCGATCAACGGATCTCGTTCAATTCAAAGATTCACATATATATACTTCATATTCCAACAAACTATTCCTAATGTCAGGTACCAAATTCTTATATGACACTTGAACGATATATATGTGTGTGCGTGTATGTATATGTATGTGTGTGTGTGTGTGTATGTATGTATGTATATGTATATAACTACGGTGGATTTAGATAGAACTAAGCTTCAACTAGAGAAGACAGCTAATTGGTATAACAACTGTGTAGTTAAATTAGTATTTCAAATAAATATAGCTAGCGAAGTATGATGATGATTCTATAAGAATGATAATTATAGATTATGTGTCAGTTAATAATCATAAAATATTTAGTTAGATTGATAGTTGAATAGAGTATCAATGAGTAGCGTGACACTAATCTGAAGAATATATATATATATATATATATATATATATATATATATATATATATATATATATATATATATATATATATATATATATATATATGAGACACACAAGAATAGGGTTAAGTAGTCGGTTAAATCATTAAGGAGTATGGACGTGGGTGTGTGTATAGTACTTGTACATATACTTTTATTTTATATCGTTAACCATATATATAATTGATAACTTGTTATGATTGCATATTGATTGTTATGTTGGATGACTATTGGACTATTATTATTTTCAAGGCATACTAAGATTCTAATCACGGTTAAGTAGTGCAGTCAATTTCATGCCCAAATATCCAATACGTGAATGAAGAATCATAATAATTAAAAGAACTAATTTTCTAACCAAAGAACGGTACCGAGAATATAACTGATGCGTCGTGGAATGAATGAGAAATGTAAGTAGTATGTACGTTTGAATGCGTGCATATACCTATTAGTTGCAAGAACTTGATCATGTGTGACACATCAATCACATGATTAGTGATTGCAAAAAGTATATCACAACGCAACTGACACTGTGTGTGTTTTACGTTGATAGTTGATGTGTATATAATGTGTGTGCATGTCCTGTTATTTTTATGAATACGAAGGAAGGGCCGGGGCGGGAGCCGGTCGGAGGGGGAAGACGATGTTGTTGTTTTGTATATACATATAACGAAGGAAGGGGCCAGCGGGAGCTGCTAGGTGTGAAGATGGAGTATGACATTATGTGTTGTTACCGAAGGAAGGGATCAGCGGAGCTGGTAGGTGTGAAGACGGGGTATGATATTGTGTGTTTCATGAAGTAAGATGTGTTTATTCAAATTGAATAGTGTTGTATATATATGTGTTTCATGAAGTAAGATGTGTTTATTCAAATTGAATAGTGTTGTATACTTGTCCTTTATGCAAGACTGTGAAACTCTACTTTATTATAAGACATAATGAAAATTATATGATGGGTGAAAGTGTAAGGGTTAATCCATGCATTACTTGAAGATTGATAAGATATACAACATATAAGTATGTTTTGTGATATATGTATTATCTGAATTAGTTTATTGTGATTGGTGTATCGTCGTGCACAGTGTATGGATTATGTACAAATGAAATGAATTCGGTAATAGACTAAGTCACTAAAGTAAAGTATTTAATACAACTCATAAACCTAGTAAATTACAGTGCAAAGATTTAATTTGTAGAGTCTTTGAGCGAAGGAGTCAGGTCATTTTGGCAAACCATAGAGATAGTTGGGTTGACTGTTTACCGTGATATATTTGTTTCTTTTCTTTATCCATATTCGCCTTGCAAATTGAGGAAAAGCATGTTTTTTTTTTTTTTACTTTGACATGTATATCATGTTCTTAATCTTCTTTTTACTCTCCTCACTAAGCTGTCGAGCTTACTCCCTCCCAGTTTAATGCTTTCAGGTTACGGCGAGATGGAGGCCCAACTTAGGCTTTGAGCGTTTTGAAGAGATTTATTAATAGTAAACTTATTATAGATATAGTTACGTATTATTACTTTGAAAGATTTTGTTGTACATACTCATAACTTTAATGATATGTACATATAGCATGTATTATTCTTGTTAGAGATATTGATGTAAAGAGAAGGTAGTTTGTAATGACTAAGATTAAGTTGGAGAGATAATTATTCTGAGTTATGTTGTGGATGCCAAGAGAGGTACTCTCGAGCATATGATTCTTTTATTTTCATATAAGTAAGGTGAAGTCAAGCCGAAATTGTTATTTGGAGAATAAGTAGGCTGTCGTGAGCCGAAATATTATTATGATTGCATGGGCGATTATTGACTTTGGTTAACATATTTGGATTGAGAATATGTAGGCTGATGTTGGCCCGAATTACTATAATTGGATTGTATATTTGGGCATATCAGTATTTATAAAGGAAGTGCAGCAAAATTTTTTAAGTATTTGGAGACGATTATGATAATCTATCAGTTTAATAGAATGTTATGTTAATCGAGAATTTATGAAATCTTGGACCGTTACAGACTAGGACAAATACAAAGATAGATACATAAATGAGACAAATATAGTAATGATAAATAAGTTTTATTAGTCGACTAGACTAAAGTATTAGTCGACTAATCAGCGCGGTTCTGCATGCACAATTTCCTTTTCGGCATCCGCGAGTTTCCTCTTCTAGTGAAGTTGAATAGAATTCAGGTTTTGTTCAATGAAATTTGTTTCTAAAGATTAAAGGGTTTAGAATCCTTCTATATCAAGGAGATCAACTCCAAATAGGATTGATCATATTTTTCAATCATTCAATGGTCAAGATCATCTCATAGTCCAAATAGGAATTGTAGTGTAAAATTCTATAAGTAAAGGATTATAACCTAGGACTTAGGTGGAGCAAAGGAACAGAAGAAATTGTGGTGAATAAAAATGTAAGAGTCTAAAAAGCCAAGAAGGCTCTAAAAAGCCAAGAAAGAGAGGAGCAAAGTGAATGTGCATAGAGAGAATGTATACTCTTACAATTTAGGCGTAGATTTAAGGGGAAGGTGAATAGTCTTGTGTCATCAAGAGGAATGTTAGATCTTTTCGTATCAAGTTTATCAATAAAGCTCTCTTAAATTCTCTCCCCGTTGACATAGGTCAAGTTTGGGTCGAATCACGTTAAATTGTGTATTCTTCATCTTGTATCTTTAATATTCATTTTGTGTGCTCGAGGTAATCAATCTCATGGCATGCCTGAGGTCACCAGTTGGGATTTTCGAATCTCCCAACTATTGGCATTATAATAAGTATGATATCTCGAGTTATGCACATAACAATTGGAATCAAAGTTGATGGTATTCATTCAAGACTCGAGTGCTCTAGATGAAGCAGAAATGTCGAGTCGATGGAGTTCAGCAGAGGCATCAAGATGAAGAAGACAGTAAGAAAGTTCATATTTGTTCTAAAATAAAGATCGATGACTTTTTTGATCAAGGTGGAGTCATCAAAACTCAATGATGCTCAAATCTGAACATGGTATACGCAGAAGTGATGATCGGATCATTGCCAATGGTGGACGATAAGACGAGCTCGATAAGCTCATGGAGACAAAGTACAAGGAATCTCATGGAGTCTCGACACGGTAGAAAGTCAAAGGAAAAACAATGGAGGGTGATGAAGACGATCAATGGACGAGATAGATCAGAAGGTAGATGTGCAATCGTAGTCGAAATCAGACGATCAATGTGTCGAACCCTATATTTTTCAACGTTATGGATGCAATAATGGGTGCAGATTGAGGAGATTCCAATATCTAATACAGGTTCTATATGATCAATTAAAGGAATCGATGGAGATCACGGTTAAAATTACGACGGACTAATTATGACACGGGTGAGATTATTGCAGGCATTGATGGATCTATTATATTTGAAGATCATCAATAGCATGACAATAAATCTGACAAGCATCAATATAGTGGTGGATGACAGTTTTGATTGATGGAAGAAAGACTATAGCAGTGTATGGCGGGAAGGTCCGATAAAACTATGGCAGTTTGTGAAGACGATAAGTCTTAAAGTTAAAACATCGATGGAAGGTGGACCATTACCAAGTGATTGGTGGAAGACCATGTCACGACGATAATGTTCTTGTAATGTTGGTAAGACTATGACAGAATTAGAAGCAGATTGCCTCAAGATCAACGGGGTCCCCATGGCTGGGAAAGCATCACAAAACGAAATTTGCTGGTGGCGGCAGTGATGCAATGCAAGCTAAGAGAAAGAAACTAGGTTAAGGTGGACTTTCAATAAAAAGCTTGAAGGGAGCTCACTTCGAGGTGAAGCTTCAAAGAAAACTGCAATGGGTCTAAACGTTGCAGGATGACTAAAGAAAAAGTTCATTCGGGTAAGGATCGGATGGCCCAAGACATGACGGTAAACAGCCAAAGGCCCCGGAGAGAGGTGAAAGAGTTAAAAACTTCACTGTATGGTTACAACCTAGAAAAGAATCAAGGTAGTAATCTAAAATCTCAAAGAGTTTTGCTAAAGGCTTGAAAAGCAAGTTAAAGTGAAAATTGTTAGGATCTTGCCTTATTTTCATGAGAAGATGATAGTCCAAGAAGGTCCAAATACGTTGAAAAAGAAGATAATTATTTGGAGAGAAAAAAGAAGCAGACCAAGAAAAATTAGTCGACTTATAGTCGACTAACAACTACTAGTCGACTAATCAGAAGTATTAGTCTAGTAGGACAGATATAGAGACAGATACAGAAAGGAACAAAATAAAGTAGTCGATTAATAAGTTTTGTTAGTCGACTAATGAAAGAGATTGGTCGACTAAGCCAAAATAGTAGTCGACTAATCAGGACAGTTCTACATGCGCAGTTTTTTTAGGCGCACGCGAGTTTACTCTTCTAGTAAAGTTTGAATTGGATTCAAATTCTATATAATGAAGGTTTGTTTTTAAAAGTTAAAGGGTCTAAATCCTTTTAAATCAATGAGGTCACTCTTAATAGAATTAATCAAAATTCTTCAAGTATCGAATGATCAGATCATCTCATAGTCCAAATAAGAGTTATATTGTAAAATCTTATAAATAAAGAATTGTAACTTAGGATTTAGATGGAGCAGAGGAGTAGAAGAAAATTGTGGTGAATAACAAAGTAAGGCCCTAAAAAGCCAAAAAAAGCTCTAAAAAGTCAAGAAAAAGAGGAGCAAGTTGAAGGTGCATATAAAAAAGGTATACTCTTCTAATTAAGGCGTAAAATAAATTGTGTGTTCTTCTTCATGTATTTTCTATATTCATAATGTGTGCTCGAGGTAATCGATCTCATGAGGTGCTTGAGGTCGTCGGTGAGGATCTTCGAATCTTCCAACTATTGATATCATAGGAAGTATGATATCCCGTGTTATACACGCAACAGATATATGACTATTATAGGCTGTTCTTTAGGCGATTTCTGAGACACTTTTTTTTTTTTTTTTTTTTTTGATTTTTTACTCTATTTCCTAAAAATTGTTAAATTTATCAAGCTCAGAATTAACCACCAAACATGTTTTTTAGTTGCGGACTTTTGAGGGCTACGGACCCAGCTCAGTCCATAGGACTATAACCCGAACCATAGTGACAGGTTTGAGCGACATTTCAACAGAGAATAAAAAAAAAGAAAGAATGGAGAGATGAAGTTTCCTGATAAAAAGAAAGGTCACTTCAGTTGGAATTAGACTATGTGCATGAGAGACCTTGACTCCATAGTCAATACTCGTTTGTGAAGAAAAGGGGAATCGGAAAAAGGATCCCATGCAACTAAAATGAATGGAGAATAAATCTGTGTATCACTGGGTATTAGAATATAAACTCCAATTGCCACTAGATATACAAAAGTATTGAACTCTTGTATTTCAAGTGAAGTTGATAAATATGATTAATTAGCATACTGTGATGGACAAATCAGCTCTCTGATTAACTACTCATGTGATCATAAATTTACGCTACTATTTTAATTTGCAGATTTTTTTTTTTTTGACATAACTCTAACTTTTACCCGTCATGTTAATAGAGATTATTATACTCATTCAGGTAATCAAAGTAATCCTATCATTTTCAGATGCCCTTTTCCCTCGGCCAATCCACTTGCTTAAGGTCTGTGCTGAAATGTAAGTCACTCTCTTTGCAATAGAAGAGTCAGCTGATGTGTACAAAATGCTTGGGTGCCCTATTTCCTCTCACATGGTGATCTCCAAATATTTCCAAATTATTCAGAGTAAAAAGTTTCCAAATTCTTTTTATCAAGGATGAAGCAGGGAGCTATATTCAAACTAATTAATCAACTTCTAACTCAAGGAATTGAGTAAATAAGTTCAGCTTCAATATAATACATATTACACATGCTAGCTTAACTTCTGGCTACAAATATTTACATCTAAACTAACCTGAAAAAACACAATTTGAAACAATTTAACACTAATCAAACCACAGCCACACCTTGGCCACTCCCATTCATGACACGAAATCTTGAAGGCTTGGGCTGAAAATTCCTCCTCCTGCACAGATCATGGCTACATGGCTTGAGCATTTGCATCAATACAGCCCTAATGGACCTTGTTTTACTGTTATTGAATCCAGCTGATCCCTTGGACTCAACTTGGCCCACCGAGCCCGAACCGGCAGTCGATGACGACCGGCCTGCCGGTCCACGGCCGTTGCGGTGGGGGCTGCACCGGAACGAGCCAGGGTGCGTTGTCGGCGCGCGGAGGCAAGTTCTGGAAAGACTGGTGGATTTACTGGGAGCCATTGATGAGGAGAAGAGAAGAAGAGGAGTGTGTTTGCTTTTTGAAGATTCAAGACTTGAGAGTATGGGCTATTTATGTATATCTCGTAAATTCACTTGTCACCCTGGCTTTTTGCTGTATCTGCAATGGTTAGTTAGGGCCCCGGAGGGATAACTGAATTTGAATGAGCATGGACTACTACTTCAGCCGCCTTGCACGTGAGGGTAAAAGCAGTCTGCAGTGGATGTGAGTCACTTGTGGGACTTTTTGATAGCAACAGACAACATTATGGAAGGAGAATCAGTTGCCGGTGAGGAAGGTAGATATGGGGGAGCAGCATGAGGAGCACGCTGGGCACAGGCAAGATTGGGGTGCGAAATACCAGTTTGCAGATCTAGAGCTCTCGATCCAGGCAAGGATCGTCGAGAGTAAGAGATTTCTGGTAGAGCTCTCAGTCTGAGAAAGGGTCGGCGAGAGTGATTTGAATGAGAGTGATCGACTGAGAGATGGCCGGGTTTGTGCAGCAGCTACGGTAGTAGGGACATGTCACAATTTCAGTGGTTGGGGGCTCTGGCTATGGAATGACCGGATTAGTGTTCTCTCTCTCTCGAACTATCCCATCATCCATCTTGATGCGAACTGTACCCATCCCTTCTATATTACACGGATGGTCATCCCCCATGACCGTGTGTAACATCCATCCAGCCTTTTAGAGTTAGAGAACCAGGCCCTGTTCGGGCACACATGATAGGTGGCTCCGCTATCCAAGATCCACTCAGCACTATCTGAGTTACTAATAGTAGGGGTAGTACCGAGAGAGAGAACACTGAAGAGTCATCATCCGATCCATCCGCCTGTGCGAGATTCGCCTCGGTCTTTGACTCCACCTTCTTACCTTTGACCTTCGGACATTCTGCTTTCCAGTGTCCTAATTCCTTGCAAAAGGCACACTGATTCCTTTTCAGATTTCTGAAATCCGGCCTGGACTTAGATCTTCCTCTAACCTCCTTGCCCTTCCTCGATGAACTTCTGCCTCTTACTTCCAGTGCCTCCGCCGATGAGCTTGACCTAGAAGGATGTATGTCCTTCTTCCTCGTCTCATAACTAGTCAGTGCAGACAGCACCTCATCATAATCCAAGGTCTGCCTTCCATTGATGAAGGTCAGAGTGAATGTCTCATACTCCTCCGCCGGGAGTGAGTTCATGTAACGCCCCGATCCCACAGGTACGGGGACGTTATGGCGACGTACATACGCGAGGTGAAAACAACCTCACGCGTACGTTAAGCCTCAGTACAGTACAATATCTCCATATATATATGAGGTCCAGCATGAAAGCAGTACAAGAATACCTGCAGAAAGGGGTCAGCGATCATAACAGATATGAAACAAGGATAAATAAGATAACAGAAATAAAGCACTAAAATACCTATGAATAGTCCTGATGCGGAATCTCCCATGTGACTCCAAGGCACTCTCTGAAGCTATGGTAACTCGGATCTCCAATCTGGGCATGCAAACCCAGGGTCGTCAGAAAGCGACCTAGTGAGTGGTAAAATGAAGAAGGCAGGAATATACTATAATAATACAAGCACGATAATAAGATATAAGATATGATGTGGTAACAGTAATAAGCAGTAGACAAATAAAAATATGTAATCATCGGGTCATGTCTCTAATCGTGTCCAGGTTATATCATAAATAATATTGTCTAGTGGTGACGTAATAGATATGAATTTGCTAGTGGTGACGTGACCGAAGTGAACATGCAGGTGGGCATATGAAATTGCTAGTGGTGACGTGATAGAAATGAACATGCGAGTGACAACGTGATAGACGTGTACAGGCAGATGGGCCTATGCAGTGTGATCACTATACGGTGTGGTGTATATATAGTAATGATGTCTGCTATACAGAAAGCATAATATATTCAATGCAGAACGTGCGTAGTATGCCACTACAGAAAGAGTAACATGTACCAGGCAAAGTAACAGATATACATGTACATGAGTAGGATGCCACCACAGAATGTATAGCATGAAACTGGTACGGTAACAACATATACATGTAACATGATAACAGCGAAATGGTCGGGTACAGGAACATGTACAACTAAACAATAGAATACATGTATCAGGCAAGTCATGTTATTTATACAAGTAGCAATCAGTACCACCTGATATTATAATCATCTCTTCCAGTGTCCCATACCACTGGCAGTTCATACTGGAGCCCGCACTCCAGTCGAACCCATCCGGACATGGCCTACGGGTACCATTATCAAACGAGAGAGTGACCAAATAACAAGTGTTCCCGACGTCACTATTGTGTATACTGTTTTATTATGTTAATTGGAACTCATGGTCGAGGAGTTCTTATCGGGTAGGTGTATCCCGTGCATACCGGGATCACGGCCTTTATCAAACCCCTAGCTGCTAAGACCAGAGCCCTCCGCTAAGAGGGGAACAATAATCAAGTACAATAGCTCATGGAGCAATACAATCGGTAGTCGTAGCACTACCATCCCCTGCAGTGGGAGAACAATATGGATCCAGTACATCACCCGATAAGATCTAATCAACCGTCAAGTCTCCCCCATACCCCAGTATTATTATATCTAATATGTCAAATATCCAATGTAACAAGAACAAATAACTGTACATGATACGGGTAACATGATAACTGGACCAGAGCTCTGTTGATAGCATAGAACAATATAACGGAAACAATATACCCAGAAACGGGAACAATATCACGGGAACAATATAACGGGAACAATATAACGGGATCAATAGATGTGGAAGTCCACATATAGCATATCAACAGCTCTCAAGTCCAGTATTGAGAATATCCATATCAATAACAGGAAACAATCACATAATATGAATACAGTAACATGAAACAATAGTACATGTACTATGAACAGGGATCCATATGACAATAATAGAGAAAACATACATGCACGTGCAACAGTGATATGCCGAGAAGCTATCTGATGATGATCACAATATATGAGATGACGGTAGTCTGGGTAGTGCATATAGTAACTAATGTGACGTGTCATAGTATTGGTGCAACATGTACAAGTACGATCAATGGGCAGTGTCTAATATCAGGTACCGTGAACTACAGTGTCCGTGTAATGATGATAACATAATATGATATGTGGGACTTGTCTGTGTACTAGTGAAATCCGTGTAACATATATGCGTAGTACTAGTACCTGTAATAACGGTAGTCTGTGTATCATGTCGTACCATGTCCTACGGAGTCTAGCATGCATATCTCGTGCCAGTGTAGTGTGTCATAGTGTCTCTGTGGGTCGGTATACATATACGTGACTGTGTTACAAGACATGTCATAATAGTGTCCAAAACATATGGTGACGTAGTGGGCCGGATGTCAGTGGTCCATGAACATGACCTAAAAGGTATCCAGTGTTACACTCTACGTCTATTAGGTATCCGACATATTTAAGTACAGTGTTTATTACAATGTTTTAATATGATGTACCAATTAGGATTTACCGGTAATTAATAAAGCAACCAAGTTCAATTAATAAACTAAAAAGATAATTTATAAAATAAAAACACTCACAAACTAGCTATAGGCCTGTAGCTCTCGTTCCCACGATCGCAACGGATCCAGAATCGTCCAAATCCGAGTCCGGATGCTCCAGATATCGCCCGAATACAAAAAGAAATAAACTGGGGTTAAATATGTAATAAAAAATATTTAAATGTAAATACTGAAATGTACCGGGGGGGGGGGGTTTCTGTAAACTTACCTGAAATGGGTTTGGATGCGGGTTTGGCTCATAACGGGTCGGGTTTGGATCCAATACCCAAACCCAAAACTTTAAGTTAAATGGGTATTGGGTTTAAAGGGTAACGGGTAGGGTTTAAGGGGTTATTGGGTTCCAGCCCAATAGGAGTAATGGGTTCGGGTTAGACCCGAACCCATACAAAGCAACAGGCAGCGGCAGCAGCAGCTTGCTGCTGCCGCGCCCCTAAGCGGCCCGGCCGGCCAGCTCCGCTGGCCGGCGGCAATGGAGGTCTGCCGGCGGCGGCCAGCCGAGAGAGAGAAAGAGGGATGCGTGAGAGAGAGAGAGAGAAAGGGAATTAACAGGAGAGAAAAGGAAAGGAAAGAAAAGAAGGGGAAGAAGAAGAAGGAAAGAGGGAAGAAGGGGGTGCGGCCATGGTGGCGCCGGCCGGTGGCGCGGCGGCGGTGGCGCTGGTGGCCGGCGTGGGGGTGTGGGAGGCGGTGATGGGTTAGAGAGAGAGAGACGTTTTAATAGAGAGAGAGAGGAAGAGAGTGAGGAGAGAGAGAGAGAGAGTGTGTGTGTGTGTTAGAGAGAGAGGGAAATTGGAGAGAGGGAGAAATTGAGAGAGGGAATGAGAAGGGGAAGATTTTTAAGGGAGAGAGAATTGGCGGTGGGGATCTCTCTGGAGAAACGGAGAAGAGGAAAGAAAAAGAAAAGAAAGAAAAGGATAAAAAAATAATATATTAATATTATAATATTGGCCTATAATTCGACCAGTTCCGAACGGTGCCCGAAAATTACAGAAAATAGGAAATATTATCCTGAGACGTAAGATGAAGACGGTTTGTCAAGACTCAATCCGGTTTGTAAATTAAAAATCCCGAAGTGTCTCGCCGATACGGCGACACCGGATTTGGCCGGATTTTGATAAATTCAGAAAATTCCCCAAAAATACCCAAACGTAGCTCATGTGATTCTAAGACATTCAGTGAAAAGGATTCTCAAATCCAACTCCGTTTGTGAAATAAAAATCGGAAGGCTGCTTATCGGTATCGGTCGACACCGACTACGGACATTTTCCAAATAATCCAGAAAATTTCCAGAAAATCCTGAAAAATCTACAATATTAGAAAATAATTTTTGAAACTGAAATCAGGTCAATCGAAATACTACAGAAGTCAAATCAAATTTGTACTTCGTATCGCGTACAGATACGGTGATACGTACACCGGGGATCAGGGTGTTACAGTTCAGAGAGATGATCGCCTTATCTTTCTCATCTATCGTGACATCCACGTTTACCAAGTCTGTAAGAAGCTTCGTATATCGGTTGATGTGCTCATTCACTGTGCTCCCCTTCTTCATCCGAAACTGATACAACTTACTCTTAAGCTGCAACCTGGACTCAACACTCTTCGTCAGGTATTTCTTCGCAAGGGTATCCCACAGCTTCTTTGCCGACGTCTCATGTTGTGCAAGATATTTTATGTCTTGCGACAAACATGAATGTATCAAGCCACATGCCGACCCGTTCATCTTCGCCCACTCTTCATCAGTGGTAGTGCTCTTCTTCTTCTCCAATAGGAGAGTGTCCTCTAGGTTCGATGCATTCAGTGCATCCATACCTCACATCTCCACATCCCGAAGTTATTTGTACGTTGAACTTCACCACGTCGATCCTCGGATGAGGATGCATGGTCTTAACCGAAGTACTTTCCTCTGCCATTGAGATTTCTGATCCTCTAACTATGCGGAAGAACACCAACTTGAAATAGATCACTACTCAGATAAAAAATTAGATTTTTACCTGTCCCTTGAAACCCTAGATTGAGTTTCTCACCGGATCTACTCCACACAGATTCAACGAGCCCTCCTTGCGTCCTTCTGAGATCGACACACGATCTCCTCGAACACCAATACCTCTGATCTAAAATCGACACACGATCTCCTCCGGATCAGATCTCGAGCCCTTCGAATCCTCAGAAATCCCAAGCGCAACCTGGAAGCTCTGATACCACTTGTTGTGCGCCGATGACAGCAACCCCAAGGGGATCTCACAAATCTCCAAGTACAAAGAACACCCAAATAACACACGAAGAAGACACAAATCACAAACACACGATTTAACGAGTTCGGCTTCAACGCCTACGTCCTCGGGGCAATCAGAGAGAGATTTAATTGCTATGGAAGAAGATTACAATGGCTAGCAGCCTCTTTGAATGCAAGAGAGCTCCAGCCTTTTCTTTCTCCAGGATCTTCTACAAGATACAAACCCTAGAAACCAACAACAGCCCTTAAATACCCAGATTTCCGGAGCAGCAGATTTTCTCGCCCAAACCTGACTGTCGGTCGACCCGCCGGTCGCCCGAATTTAACAGAGAGTTTGACACTTACAGTCAGGGAATTGCGGTCGACCCGCCTCTGAACCCTGTGTATGCCGTGCATGTCGGTCGACCGGGCCGGTCGACCGACCTGCCTGTTTTTTCTGCTGCTGCTGCTGTTTCCTTCGTCTTCATCGTCGACTTCCTCGGCGATCACTCGACGACCCCTCGACGATCCTTATCAACTTCCCCATCAGTAAACTCTCTCTTTCCAACATCCTACTCATTATGTAGCTCTCTTTCTCCTCTTCACCCTCTCCATTTGAACCTCCTTCTCTCCCCATTACGCAACCGCAGCTGCTGGCGCCAGTGCCAGCCAACTTGCCGGCGGCCTGAGGAGGGGATGGCGTAAGCCGGTGGAGTGCAAAAACGGGGTATTGTGTGTTTATTTGCATGGGGTGTAGGAGGAAGGGGCCGTTCGTAAGCCGGTAGAGTGCGAATACGGGTTATTGTGTGTTTATTTGCATTGGCATGTGGGAGGAAGGGGCCGTGCGTAAGCCGGTGGAGTGTGAAGATGGGGTATTGTGTGTTGTTTCTAATGACAGAGTGTGAGTGAAAATGCATGAAAATAGTAGTCTATGATCTGTTTCTTCCAACTGTTAATTCTACCAAAGGATTTCTGTTAGTAAGATCAGATATGCATGTCTGATCAAAAGTTGCACTGAGATAATAAAAACCAGTTTCCCTGCCATCAAAATGGGGATTTGTTCTAGAGCAGAACTACGACTTATTCAACCTATATCACACTGTGCTATTGTCAAGTCCCTATTCATAATATTATGATATGATAACTGTCATGCATCTACTATAGATTCATGCATAACAGTTAGTAGAGATCATGGTAGTTGAGACATCTATAGCCTTGCATAGATAGAAGGTTGAAAATAATATTGTTGTAGCATTACAATAAAAGATTTACCAAACATAAAATTTTGACTGAATATGCTTTTATTTCAGTTTTGTTGAGTTAATTTACTCACTGAACTTTTTAGGCTCACTCTATTGTATAACCCCCTTCCATGTTATGGCAAGGGCTCTGCTTGAGTCCTGGTGTTCGTTGTTTGGAGAATCTTGAGACAAGCATGTTGATGATTTAAGGATACTACAATGTTGTTTCCTTTTGTTATTTTCTTACCACATGTATCATAGAACTTTTATGTATATGCATGTAAATAGCTTATATATTGGTATTCCTAGTCTAGACTTTGTGTGTTAGTGGATGAATAGAATTATTGGAGATACAATCATATTTGTATATCCTTTTGATGTCAGTTGGAATTTAGAGCTAAATACCTAAGGTTATGTTTCATCAAGTATTAATATACTTTAATGCGTGGGTTGTTAAAAGTATTATCTTTGAGGAAGTTAAGTAGGGCGATGTCAAGCCGAAATTGTATTATCATCAATGTGTGGGTGATTGTTCAGTATATGAATATTATTGTGATTGATGTTAAGTTGGGTGGGCTATTGATGATATATATGTATTTGGACAAGTGATAAATTACATGTGAGATGCTACCGAAATTTCGAGTGATTATGTGATTGGTAAAATAATAATCATTCAATTGATTTGAGAATAAGTGTTGGATTAGTGTCATTAAGTCTGGGACCGTTATATTAGTATCAGAGTATGATTTAGATACAAGAAGTCCAAAAGAGGTAGAGAATCGATTGATTTTAACTGTATATATGCTTGTAAGTGGATAATATTAAGGATGGTAGAGGGTCCTTATGGATTGATTAAGTTTTAAGATATCAGATATTTATCACTCTTTCGCGTTCAAATTTAGATACCCGCATATTCGAATTTGAATGAATTCAGCTAAGGGTGCGGGCCCCTAGTATGAATCCTCAGTCGTATGGGACGCTGGGAGAAGAAAATGACGAAAATATCAGATAAGTCAGACTTAGTTCCTGACGTGAGGACACCGATAGGCTAGCAGTTGAACAAGTGAATTGCATCGAAAAGATAATAGACTAGTTACTTTTCTTTGGAGAAATTTTGCATATTATTAATTATTATTTAATTAAATTAAGGTTTGCATATATATATATATTATATATATATATATATATATATATATATATATATATATATATATATATAAGTTTATTTGATCTTGTTATTTAGATAGGAAATTCAGGCATGTTTAGGGTATCATCGAGCAGTGTTGGACAGAAGAGTGTTAGCTGGGTAGTTGCTACTATAGATTGTGATTTCGAGTCTGGAGAGATAAACCTGGAGGTAATCTTCGCAGGACCCGAAAGTAATGAAGAATCAATAAATAAACAAGAAGATAAAGAGGATCCAAGCTTAATAAGTGATACTGAGAGTGCCATAAAGGGTTCACTGATAATCGAGATATCAGACGATGCATCTAATCAAGATGAAGAACATGTTGGCCCAAAGACCCATCACTCTAGTTTTGATGATGATTAACTCATGTAGTTATAGTACTAATGATCTTGTGATTATTAAGTTTCAGATATTCAATCAAGATTTTAGTCGGTGTTTAACTTCAACAAAAGATTCGAAGTCAAGTTTTGAAACTATCACATGTTAATTCATGAGCCTGCGCTTCAAAATCGCATCAAGTACTCAAAAAAGAATATAACTCATGGATTAAGTTTGGATCAAGTCAAGATGGAGAAGAAGATTTTCAAGAGAAGAAGACTTGAGTCAAGAGTTTATAAGTTTAAAATTTTTGTTTTAGAATAAAATATAAAGGATAGATTAGTTATGGAGTACTCAAGCTCATACACACACACACAATATTTATATTATCTTTCATGTTAAATAGTTTTAATTTTTGGTTTAACCGTTTTGGTTCTGAGCTTTAAGAATACATCTTTCGGTTTCATGAATAGATTTCATCGATACAAGTTTACATAGTTTATATGTATATTGAATTTCATTCATATGTAATTATGCTTCATATGCTTAGATAAATTATTTTGATGTATCTAGTTCATGTGTTTAAGTTTTGTTTTTTATTAAAACTTATTTGGAGCTTATTATCAAAAACAAGTATATATCATTTACTATGTGATTGGATTCTATCCACATACATTATGCTTCAAATGCATTTTAATATCTTATTTTTGTATTTGTACAAGTTGTTGAAAAATCTGTTTTTCATTTAGAAGTTGGTTTTTGGAAAATATTGATTTTGATTTATGCCTTAATTTTTTTTACCACAAAAATAGTTCACATGTTTGTAATATGTGTTGATTTTTATCACACATATTTGTGCTACATAGTATTTCAATGAACTTATTTTTGTGAGATTTATGGAGATTTTACGGTATTTAAAATGTATTTAAAAAGATTTTTAAAAACCCTGTAAAAGGTGTCCTGGGGCTGCTTACGGTTGACGAATGCTAGCTCGGTCGACCGACCAGTTGGCCGACGTGCACATATGCACGAACCCAAGCGCGATCGACCGACCGGTCGACCGACAGAGAGTTGTTACTCTCTGGGTTTTGGGTGCGGTTGATCGGGCGGTCGACCGCAACCTAAACGGTTAGAAAATTGACCGTTGGCCAGTCGATCGGCCGGTCTATCGACAGGCCAATCTATCCTGGATTCAAAGCCCAACGGCTAGTTTCTGAACCCCTATTTAAAGGGTCTTTTGGCCAATTTTTGGGTAAGATTTTGAGAAGTTTTTAGAGCCAATATTTCCTATCTTCAACAGAGTTTTTCCAACAAGCTTTAAAGCTTCATTTTTATATCGAAAGAGAAGTTTATCAAGAGTGTTTCTCTTGACTCTTTCAAAAGCATTTTCTTGAGTTTTTCACTTTCATATCTCTCTAATTTTTCTCACACAAGCTTGAGCTATCTATTACTATATTCATCCTCTAGGATCCTTGTTGTAAGAGTGTTTGTTGCTAATCAAAAAAGAGTGATCACCAAGTGTTTCAACCTTTGTATTTGGAGGAGTTGTAGAGATTGTAGCCTCGACGAGCTTGAAGGTTCGCGTGTGTTGTTCTTGCGGGAATAAGTGAGAGACTTGTGGGTCCAAGATTTCTTAAGGGAGCTCGTTGTAAGTGTTGCGGCACCGAGTGATCTTGCGGAATCGATTCTGGTTGAACTCCTTCATTGCGGTGAAGGCGGGAACGTAGAGCAAATGGCTTGAACCTCGAAATAATTCTCCCATATTTGCGATTGCTCATCTCTCTCTCTCAACTCACTTGTGCTTATGTCTTGCATGCTTATTATATTTGTGCTCATCTATTGCATGCATGATATTACTTATGCTTCATTGATATACATGTTTGAGATTGTTTGATATCTTGCATGCTCTTATTTCTTATCTATCTTTACATGCTTGATATTGTGTTTGTGCTCATACTAATATTGAATCAAGAGAGCTACAGTAGCACATCAACTCTTAATTTAGAGGAATCTTGAGGAGAAGTTCAGAGCCCTTCATCGGGAATTCGGCTCCACTCTTTGGTTATACATTGTGTGATAATTTTAGTTTGCATTATAAGTTTTTAATTCCACATTGTTTGGCATTTGATTAGCACATTACCTATTCAGCCCCCTCTAGGTGATCTACAAGTAGTATCAGAGCTTAGTGCTCTTGATTTGGGTCTAGCAACTTAGAGTTAAAGATCTTTACTTTTGCTAATCATAATATTTGCATGTACACACATGGATTTCATTGCACCTCCTATGTTTGATATTCTTAACTTCTAACCTTGAAATGTAAAGATGTCCATGTATCTCAAAGCCCTTACTATTCATATTTATCTTGCCACAACCAAAGATTTATATTTTGTCAATGGCAAACATCTTGAGGCTAATGCAAAAGCCGTTCATGCTTTAAAGTCAATCTTAAATAATGAGTATTTATTTAGGGTTTCTAATTTTGATTTGACTTTTGTAATATGAAACACTCTCATCTCTCTTGGGGAATAAACACAAATTGATAAGGAGAGTGACTCGGATCAAGAAAGTGATGCTCCAACATGTGCTATATGGTCCAAGGGGATGACCCCCTTGAGGTAAATTCGGAATCCGACCTTGATGAAGATGATGATATGTTATATGATGATCTTACTATATTTTGTCAAAAATTTCTTAGAAAATATGATTTGTTAAAGATTGAAAACAAAAGATTGAAGAAAGAAAATGGTTCTATTTTAAAACAAAAAGATTCTTTTCAAAATAAAGTTGAAATTATTTCAAAAGAAAATGAATCTTTGAAAAATCAAGTTGTTTTGATTTCTAAAAAAAAGATATTGTTTTAAATCAAAAAGAGTCTTTGAAAAAGAAGATTATTTTGGTTGAAAAAGAAAAGACTTCTATTTCTCTTTCAAAAGAAAATAATTTTGACTCTCATTCTTGCATGCTACTATTCCTATTCCATCATCTTCTATTGTTAAAAATGAGCTTCATATTTTGAAAAATAGGATTGATTGTTTGAGTTCAAATTTGAGCCAATGTGAGATTCTAAATTGGAATTCATGTTTCGCAAGAAACAAATTTCACATATTCATGCACATACCCCACGATATACACCATATGCACATCATGCTCACACCCATATGTATGCTAGAGTGTACAAATATACATATTGCGGCCGCAAAGGCCATCTTGCAAAATTTTGCTTTGATAGATTAAATTCTTTAAATTTCACAGATAAAAATATTTGGGTTCTAAATGTTACTAACCCTCTTGGACCCAAAAAGATATGGGCACCAAAATCTTCACCACTTATTTTTGATGTAGGCGTGGGCTCTCACAAAACGTGAGAGGATTGATGTCTTATAGTAGATGCAATCGGAGCTTGACGGACACATCATGAATGCATCGCTATCAAAGAGTTTTGGCAGGAGGACCACCTTATTTTAGAGAAATAGATTGGTTACATCGGTATTGGTAACCATTTCATCCTCCACTTTTAAAAATATTTTAAATGCTTATATGCTAGTGTAGTAACCTAGACTCAATCATATACTATTTTGTGCTTAATATTGAGTTGATTGGTTGCATGCTATGTGTGTATTTTTGAAAAACTTTCTTCATATTTTCAAGTGGATTTACATGCCTCTCCTTTTGGTAAATTCATATTTTTATATGCTTAATTTTAAAGCCTATATTGATTTATTTGTTTATATTATATGCTCATATATAAATCTTATTAAAACTTGTGCTATACATGTACAATTCTTGAGTTACACTTGTTCTTCATGCTATATATGTTTTATTTCATTTATGTACTCATTTTATATTTGATTGTACATTATATGTTCTAGTTTTAATGATTCTTGCATGATTATATGATATATCATATTTTAGGAAAAAGAATTTCATTTGAGTTTTTATTTTGAGTTTTATAGTTTTGTTTTCAATAGATTATTCACATGATTATTGTACACTCACCTTTATGTTTACTCAGAATTTCACATTCATGAGTAATGTTTATACTTTGTAGGTTTTGAGTGACAACTCTTATGTAATATACATATTTCATGAGATATATGATTTGGTTTCATGTTTGAAAGATTTTTAACTAGTTTTTAAAACTATTTTTATGTAATTCTTTATTCTTCAGTTGGTAGTGTTTTCAATTTAGCTATACTATTTTCAAAACCTTATTTTAAAAAATTTTTACCCTATAAGGGCGGTTGGTTGGCGACTATGCCTTGTATGCTCACATTATATATCTTTTTATACATTTGTATAATAGGGTGGATGTTATTAGTTATACATATGATTCCCATGTTATTTCATTTTTGTATACTCATTCAAGTTTTTCTATATATGTATGCATTAAATTTCAAGTGGCATTTTCATTGACATACATTCATATATATGATTGATTGTGCTTATTTTACATTGACCATATATGTCTTATAGCACAAATTGATTTCTTGCTAAGCTTGATTTTACTTTAAAATATTTGCTTTTGTTTCCAACAAACTTATACATCAGTCTTGTGATTATTTCAAAAAGGGAGAAAAGTTCTTTGACTTAAAATGATTTCATATTTATATTTATCTATAAGATAATGTTTATGTTTATCTATAAGTGGTATCTATAAGATAATATTTATGTTTATATTTTCTATCGGTTTGTCAAATTTTCTTTTGTTTTGTATTTATCTATAGTTTTGTGACTACATGAAAGCAAAACAAAGTAGCATCAAAAAAAAAAATTGTTTTATTGATTTCAAGTAGTATCAAAATTTGTTTAATTAATTTCATGTTGTATTAAAAATTTATTTTGTTGATTACAAGTGGTATCAACATTTATTTTAATTGATTTTCAAATTTGTTTTGACATATATTGCTTATATGTAAGGGGAGCTTAACATCTTCTATATATATAAATTCATGATGAGTGTAATATATAAAGAAGACTTTGACCACTTTTTTTTATGTGGTACACATGTGTAGGGGGAGTTTAACATCTCCATCTATGCATTGTATATTATGCTTATGTGGGTTAGGGTTAGTCATCCCTTCTCCATGTAATGCATGTATGTAGGGAGAGTTAACTTGACGTCTCTCCTCTTCATGGATGTATATCGCATATACATATATAAACTTTAAATTTCTTTCAATTGATTTTTTTTACCCCTTTGTTGATAATTGACAAAAAGGGAGAGAAATATTAGTTTATATATGCATGCTATGTTTTTATGCATATATATTTATTGTTTGTTTAGTTTATGAGCTTTATTGAATTTCTACATGTTTTATACTATTCATGAGTTAAGGGGGAGCTTCTATGAAGCTTATCTTTAATTCATGCATTTATAACTTCATGGTTTTGTTATCATCAAAAAGGGGGATATTGTTGGTCAAAGGCCCATCACTCTAGTTTTGATGTTAATTAACTCATATAGTTATAGTACTAATGATCTTATGTTTGTTAAGTTTCAGATATTCAATTAAGATCTTAGTCGATATTTAGTTTCAACAAAAGATTCGAAGTCAAGTTTTGAAGCTATCACGTATTGATTCAAAAACACGCGCTTCAAGATTGCATCAAGTACTTAAAAAGGAGTCTAACTATGGATCAAGTTTGGATCAAGTCAAAAAGGAGAAGAAGATTTTCAAGAGAAGATTTTTGAGAAGACTTGAGTTAAGAATCTGTAAGTTTAAGATTTTTATTTTAGGATAAAATATAAATGATAGATTAGTTGTGTATTGCTCAAGCTCAAACATACACACAAAATGTTATATTATCTTTCATGTTAAATAGTTTTAGTTTTTGGTTTAACCGTTTTGGCTTTGAGTTTCAAGAATACATTTTTCAGTTTCATGAATAGATTTCATCAAAATAAGTTTACATGATTTATATGTATATTGAATTTCATCCATATGCATTTATGATTCACATGCTTAGATAACTTATTTTGATGTATCTAGTTCATGTGTTTAAGTTTAGTTTTTATCAAAACTTATTTTGGAGCTTATTATCAAAAATAAGTATATCATTTACTATGTGTATTGGATTCTATCCATATACACTATACTTCAAATGTGTTTCAATATCTTATTTTGTATTTATACAAGTTGTTGAAAATCGATTTTTCACTTAGAAGTTGGTTTTTAGAAAACACCAGTTTTGGTTTATGCCTTAATTTTTTTACCTAAAAATAGTCATATGTTTGTAATATGTGTTGATTTTTAATCACACATATTTGTGCTACATAGTATTTCAATGAACTTATTTTTGTGAGATTTATGGAGATTTCATGATATTTAAAATGTATCTAAAAAGATTTTTAGATACCCTGTAGAATGTGATCTGGGGCTGCTTGCCGTCAATCGAAGGCTAGCTCGGTCGACCGACCGGTCGACCGACGTGCACATATGCACGAGCCTAAGTGCGATCGACCGACCGGTCGACCGACTGGCTCAAGCCCACTCTCGGGCTTGGCTCGGTCGACCGACGGAGAGTTGTAACTCTCTGGGTTTTGGGTGCAGTGGACCGGGAGGTCGACCGCAACTTAAATGGTCAGAAAATTGACCATTGGCCAGTCGACCGGCCGGTCGATCGACATGCCAATCTAGCCTGCGTTCAGAGTCCAACTGCTAGTTTTCTGAGCCCCTATTTAAAGGGTCTTTTGGCCAATTTTTGTAAGATTTTGAGAAGTTTTTAGAGCCAATATTTCCTATCTTCAACAGAGTTTTTCCAACAAGTTTTAAAGCTTCATTTCTATATCAAAAGAAAAGTTTATCAAGAGTGTTTCTCTTGACTTTTTCAAAAGCATTTTCTTGAGTTTTTCACTTTCATATCTATCTAGTTTTTCTCACACAAGTTTGAGCTATCCATTGCTATATCCATCCTCTAGGATCCTTGTTGTAAGAGTGTTTGTTGCTGATCAAAAAAGTGATCACTAAGTGTTCCAACCTTTGTGTTTGGAGGAGTTGTAGAGGTTGCGGCCTTGGCGAGCTTAGTTTCGCGTGTGTTGTTCTTGCTGGAACAAGTGAGGGACTTGCGGGTTCAAGAGTTTTTGAGAGAGCTCGTTGTAGGTGTTACGACACCGAGTGATCTTGCGGATTTATTCTAGTGGAAATCCTTCATTGCGGTGAAGGCGGGGACGTGGAGCAAGTGGTTTGAACTTCGAAATAATTCTCTCGTGTTTGCGATTGCTCATCTCTCTCTTCTAAGTCACTTGTGTTTATATCTTGTATGCTTAATATACTTGTGCTTATCTATTACATATTTGATATGCTTATGCTTCATAGATATACATGTTTGAGATTGTTTGATATCTTGTATGCTCTTATTTCTTGTGTATCTTTATATGCTTGATATTGTGTTTGTACTTACACTAGTATTGAACCAAGAGAGTTATAGTAGCACCTCAGCTCTTAGTCTAGAGAAATCTTGAGGAGAGGTTCAGAGCCCTTCAACGAGAATTCAGCTTCACTCTTGGATTATACATTGTGTGATAGTTTTAGTTTGCGTTATAAGTTTTTAATTCAGCATTGTTTGGCATTTGATTAGCACATTACCTATTCACCCCCCTCTAGGTAATCTATAGAATACATTGGGGAGATATTCTTTGGAGGGATCTGGTGACATCCTAGCAGAGCAGAGAAAAAGGATCTATACGATGGAGATCTTGATGATTGGCATTGATGACCCAGAAGATATTATAGAGGATCATACCAGTGAGAACGAGAGCTCTAATGGAGATGATTCTTATGGCAATAGCGCCACTTCTTTAACCAAACCGAATGTACTTTTGTGAGCAAATGAGATAGATAAGTTCTAGAGATTTTTGGAGAGAATTTCATTTGTTTTGTTTATGGCAAGATAGATGTTTTAGGAAATTTTTTGTGTGTAACAAACGAAAATGTATGAATACTACATCTTGTCTTGTAACTTTTTTTGAAGAATAAATACAAGGATAACTTTTGTCTAACCAAAAATCATATGTTCATACACTCCTTATCATGTATGTGCTTACATATTTCATCATCATCTGATTGTAATGAATAAATCACTATAGGGAGAGAGGATGGATCTCAACCAACCACCAGTAGATGATGGCTCCGAGGAAGAAATTCAACAAATAAGTACGATGAGTAACTTTCATGTCCCAGTAACCAACTGAGATCTGAAGAAAATAATGAGAGGAGATCAAAAACTTCAAGAATTGTGCGGATTGGGTTATATAAATAATGCGTGGGGGTAAAAAATCACACCGAACATTAGAGCAGTTTTAGAAATTGAATTCTCCTGCATTTGAAGGAGAAGTAACCCATTATAAGCTAAAAATGGTTATTACAAATAGAAAAGATATTGGATGCAATGAACTGTTCGGAGGATCAGAGAGTGTCATTTTACACTTTTATGTCATAAGGAGAAGTATAGCATTAGTGGAAGATAATCAAAAATACGGCTAAAGCTTTAAAAGAAAAGATCATCTGAGATTATCTAATTCAGAAATTCAATGAGAAATATATTCCAGAATCTGCTAGGAACAGACTGGCCTCAGAGTTTCAAGAACTGAAGTAAGGATAGATGATAGTAACTCAATATGACACAAAATTCACTCAATTGTTCCAATATGTAGAAGGTTTGATCAAAAGCGAAACAGACAAGACCAAGAAATTTGTAAAAGGTTTAAAGGCTGAAATCAGAAGCAAACTATTCCCCTCCAGTTAAGGGTATATATGCAGGTTGTAGAAAAAGCTCTGGAAATAGAAAAAGATATGTTAGAGAATCTGGAGGAGGCTTTGGAGATAGAAATAAATATCAGGACAACCAAGGGAAGCAACTTGCAGAACTATCCTTCCCCAAGCGTCCTCAAGAGCATCAAATTCTTGGACTGGTGGAAGTACGGGATTCGTCATAACGTAAACTCTGAGAAATATTAACACGAGTAGAGACATTGCACCCATAATGGGAGGATTCTCATTAGGCAAACAATGTTGTGGTTGCGGTGGAATAGGCCACATGAAGAGGAAGTGTCCAACTTTACATGAAAATCGGAGAATGAACAGAGGAATTGAAAGACTAACTGCTGGGGTAGCCTTATCCGTAAGACCGCCAAACAACTTCAGAGATTCTCTAATGTGCTAGGACCAGAAGTGATGCAAGCATCGGTATAACAACCTCAGACTCAAGGTAAGGCGTATGTTGTAAATCAATAAGATGCTCGCATGTCAAATGCAGTTGAGGAAGGTACAACACCTTAGCAGAGCATACTGCCCAAACACTATTTGAGCTTACGCTACGCATACATTCATCTCTTATGCATCTGAACGTAAGTGAAATTGTTAAGAAATAAACCCATACCTTAGTATAAGTATTATGAAAAGTTACAAATCGAGGAGCCACTTGGAAACCAGAAATGAGATGCATATATCCCACTTTCACCTACATCTTGAAACGCCAAGTTTCAAGACGAAACTTTCTTAAGGGGATAGAGTTGTAACGCTCGAATTTTTTTATCACAAATTAGGTATCTTAAATTGCAAATTTTGTTCGATAATCAAAATGGTGACCTTTTAATCATAATCATGGTATGATTAATTAGGAAAGCTAATTATCAATTTCAAAGTGATTATGTCATGATTATAAAGGATACTTTGGAGATGGGATTATGAAACATATATGTGTAAAAAAAACTTTGGAACACAAAAAAATTGGGTATGTGAATTACATCCTAACCATTACATCCCTTAACACCTATCAATTAATTAAAAATCATGATCATAAATTAGTGGAGGAGGGAGATATGAAGTGTCCTTAGGTGGTGATTGATGAGGGAGTATGGGACTTGATATGCTAGCTGGCCTCGTAAGAAGAAACCTCAGCATGATGCAAGGTTTTAATGAGAGAGAGAAAACATCTCATTTCTCTCATCAGCCTTCTCCCTCTTTACATTCTTCTACCTCCTTCCCTCTAGTTTTGTCCTCTCTTTCACCCAAACACCCATGATCCTTCCTACTCATTCTCTAGCTCTCTTTATCCTCTTCACCCTCTCTATTTGAACCTCGTTCTCTCTCTATTGCGCAGCTGCAGCTGTTGGCGCCAGTGCCAGCTTGCCGGTGACCTGAGGAGGGGTGTTAGGATACATAAATTGCATAATTATTATTGTATTCCTACATTTATTCTGTAATAATTTTTACAACTTACTTATTTTAATGCCTAAATTTTTGCAGGATATGATAGAAAGACGATAAAGCAAATTAATAAAGATCAATTCAAATCTAGATGCCATCTTATCTGAAGACTGAATCTTTTAGAAAGATAACCATAAAAAATTAAAGGGATAAACGGAATTTTTGAAGACTAAATGGTTTTGCTGAGGATAAAGAGATAGAACGTCAAATCCAAAGCAGAATTCTGAACTTTCGACAAGATAAAAGGAAAAAGGAGAATTCAACGGATGAGAACCCGTAAACCCTAGCCTAATGGAGTTATTTGAATTAGGGGGAGCGTTTACTCCCCTATCTTCATACGCCTATCCTTATCTCCTTTCTCCTATAAATACATGTATCTGAGATAGTAAATGTACACCGAGAGGCTGAAATGCAATTTAGAGGAGAATTGTGTGTTGTAATGCGAGTTTTGAATCAAGAGTTTTTAACAACGATTCTTCAATGAAAATCAGTCTTCTTCAATAAAGATCTTGCAGCGTTTCAGTCTAAACTTTCTCTACTTCTCTTTTATTTTTGTGATGCGATTTTTTCTTTTCATTGCATGTTTTATCTTATGAATTCATTAACAATCTCATGCATGTTTTCTCTTCTTTTCTTTTGTTAGTTTCTTTTATTTTCAGCATCGATCAGAGGAGGGAGACGTTAAGGCAATGACAAGGAACAAAGTCACCGGATTTCATCTTTCTCTTCCCTTCATCCCAATTTCTTAGTTTCTTTCTTTATCACTTTAATTGCTTAGTTTTAGTTGTTCGTTCCAACATCCTATCACCAATCTAAACATGCAGGGTCTCAGGTAGAGTAGCAACAGGTTAGTGTTTTTTTCTTTTATTTTATATTCTTTTAATATTTATAGAAATTTAGTTCTTAAAATAATTATCCCAACCTTCCTTTAAAGGACTTCTCAAACTATATTAAAAGTTAGGTTTAGATTTTTAAAAACTAAAATTTTAAAAATAAGTCTATGTGGATTCAACCCTATTCTTTTCACTATACAATTCAAGTAAAATTAGGTTTCTAACTTGGTAAGTGGTTCAAATAATGATAGAGTTTTTCATGACTTTCGAACTGCGAACAATTTTTGGCACCGCTGCAGGGTTCTTGTGAAAATTTTTATTTTTGAAAACCAACATTTAATCTTTTTCTAGTTTTATAAAAAATTAAAAATTAAAAAATAAAAAAATTAATTATAAAAAATATTTTTCATAAATTTAAATTGTTTTAAAATTGAAAAAATCTTTTCCATCCCTAAGAAATAACGTCAAAATTGTCTTTTTTGCAGGGATATTGCAAGAACAAGTGAAGATTTGCACAATAGGATGGAGTTTGCTTGCATACTAAAAAAATGCATTACTAAATTAAATAAAAAATTGTTTGCTTTAGAGTTGTCGAAAAGGTTAGTATTTTTCTAACTCTACCCACGAATCTCCTGTCAGTGGGGTTTTGAAAGTGCTTTTGATTGGACTTAATTGTGCTGTATTAGTGCATTCTGCATAAAAAGATCTTAAAAGTTGTCCCCCTTACATAAGGTTGAAATTTCATCCCCCGTTCTGTGACTCAAAAATCACAACCGCATATAAGTGTTTCCCAATCTTAAACTAATTTAAAATTAGAATTTGACCACTAGGATTTCGAGCTTATTAAGTGGATCCATTGTGGAAATACTCCGGTGATTACTTTCAAGCTCGCGAGAGAAGACTTTCTTATTTAGAAAGTGTTGGCCCAAAGGGCCATCACTCTAGTTTTGATGATAATTAACTCAATTAGTTATAGTACTAATGATCTTGTGTTTATTTAGTCTCAGATATTTGATCAAGATCTTAGTAGGTGTTTAGCTTCAACAAAGGATTCGAAGTCAAGTTTTGGAGCTAGCATGTGTTGATTCAAGAGCGTGTGCATCAAGATTGCATCAAGTACTCAAAAGGAGTCTAGCTCATTGGATCAAGGTTTGGACCAAATCAAGAAGGAGAAGAAGATTTTAAGAAGACTTGTGTCGGGTTTTAAAAGTGTCAACATTTGTTTTTAGATAAATTGTAAAGGATAGATTAGTTGGTGGAATGCTCAAGTTCATTTACACACACACAAAATTTATATGTGTTTTAGAAAATACCATTTTGATTTTTAAGCTTCAAAATATACATGTGTTTTATCAAAATTATTTTAGAGCTTATTGTCAAAAACATGATATTTCATCATATATTTGTATTTAATCATATCCATATACACTAAGCTTCAAAAGTGTTTAAAATATCTTGTTATTGTATTTGGAGAAGTTTTGAAAAATCATTTTTCAATTTGGAAATTGTTTTTGAAAAATACAGATTTTTGTTTAAGCTAAAATTTCTATATCACAAAAATAGTTCAAAATATTTGTAATATGTTTTGATTTTTAATCAAACATGTTTGTATATCAAAGTATATTAATGAACTCATTTTTGTAGAATTTATGAGAATTTATGAAATTTTATCAAAGATATAAGCACCAAGTTTTAATCCCTATATGTTTGACTAGGCCTTCTGCCGGTCGACCGTACGGTTGATCAATGTGCACAAACGTGCTTAGCCATTTGGCTAGTGGGCCAGTCGACCGGGCGGTCGATTGGTCAGAGAGCTCTGCTCTCTGGATCCGGCCCTGGTCGACCGGGCAATCGACCGGTGGCACAATGGTCAGAAATTCGACCGTTGGCCGGTCAACCGGGCGGTCGACCGACAGCAGCGTCAGCTGCTGATTTGGCCTCCAACGGCCATATTTTGGGAGCCTATAAATTGGGGTTCCCTTGGACTGTTTTCATAAGATTTTAAGTAGATTTTCAAGATAATTTTTCTTATCTCTCTAAGTGTTTATCTCCACTTGTTTTAGAGCTAATACTTCCATATCAAAAGGAGAGTTTTCAAGAGTGGTTTTCAAAAAGAGATTTCTTGAGTTTTTTCACCACAAATCTATCCAAGTTTTTCTCACATATACTTGAGCTTTCCATAGCTATATCCATCCTATAGGAGAGTTGTTGTGAGAGTGTGTTTAGGTGATCAAAGTTTTTAAATCACCAAGTGTTCTACCTTGTATTTGAGGAAACGAATTTGCGGGTTCGTGTTGTTTTTTGTTCTTGTGGGAGCTCGGTGTGGAGGTGCAGCCTCGGCAAGCTACTTTGCTTACGTATTTTTGTTCTTGCGGGAACAAGTAAGGGGACTAGTGAGTCCGAGAGTTCTAATGTGAACTCCTTGTAGGTGTTGCGGCACCGAGTGATCCGGTGGGATCGATTCTAGTAGAAATCCTTCATCGTGTTAAAAGCGGGGACGTAAAGAAATGGTGCTCGAAGCTCAAAACAAATCTCCCTTGTTTGCGATTGCTCTCTCTATCTCTCACTTGTGTTTATATCTTGTATGCTTATATTGTTTATCTCTTTTATATGCTTAATATATTTGTGCTCTATTGATACATGTTTGGGATTATTTGCTCACACTTGTATTCAACTAAGAAAGTCATAGCGGCACCTCAACTCTTATCTAGAGGAATCTTGAGGAGATAGTCCAGAGCCCTTCACCGGGAATTCAGTTACACTCTTATGTTATACTTGGTGTGTTTAACTTAATAGTTTTTAGTTTGCATAAATAGTTTTAATTCCGCATTAATTCATCATTAAATTAGCTTATCACCTAATCACCCCCTTCTAGGTGAACTTCAGAAAGGGTGACTTAGCAATTGCTGCAGTGCCTGGCCTGGAGGAAGGACCGAGGAACTTCCTTTTCTAAGAAAGGATGACTGAAATTAGTAAGCGCCCAGTCTGGGGAGAACTGAATCGCTTGTTTGACAGCTTTAACTAGTCAATCCACAATCCGTCCAACTCAGTTAGGAGCTGTCTAATTAGAGAGAATTTATTCTCTTAAGATTAGTGGTTAAAAATTGATTACCTCAAATAAATTCAAAATAAAAAATATATTGTTAGGAATTGATTGGTTGAGCCATTTGTGTGTGCAACAATACAAAATAATGATAAAAAATAAAAAAATAAAAAAATCAATTTTCATCCATCCCTCTTCCCTTCCATCATTTTGAAACTCTTCTCTCTCATGGCCTATCCAAATTAAGATCTTTACAACTATTATTATAATAGGTCATTTTCTCATTCTCATCCATCATCATTACCTCTGGGCTTTCATGACTACAACCAACCCACTATTTTATCTTTTTCATCTCATCCTCCCATGTGGTGCCATCACTGACATGATTCATCTCATTATTCAGAACAGTGGTTTTCAATAGGGTATTCGTTAGGACTAGGTCAAAACCAATTCAACACATTTAAGGACCTACAAATGAACCCTATCCATCAAATTTCAATTCGAAGGGTTGGAATTGTCCTCAATATTCATGAGATCAATCATATCAATCAAATTAGTCCTGCACTACTATCACTTCCATCTTGAAGATTTTATAATAAGCATGAGCAATTGCATGGCACATTTGAGAAGAGTATAGAAATCATACAACAGTGTATGCTTCAAAATAGTCAAATCAATCAAGAGATAATCGAGTCAAGTGCTCGCATAGATATGCATTTTAATAAGATAATGGCTCATCTCAATCAACCTGCTTCAACTCTAATTTCAGATCAACTCAAGAGTTCCATCAGTGCTATCAAGTTAACTAACTAGATATACCGCAAGAGTCCACACCACATGTTGACACAATTTTTGAATCTGTGCCATCATCATTTTACTTAAACCAAATTAATGAGTTTGAACAGGATGCTGAAGATATCCATGAGCCTGACATCACGTCTTGCCAGGAGCCACCAATTGAACAATTTTTTTGATGATGATTCAATATTTTTGGATGAATTAGTTAAGGATGATTTGATAATGCACACAACTTCTTTGAAGCATATTGATCACAATATTGAGGACGTATATAAGGATGATGAGCCTATATTTCTTGAAGCATTATTTAAAGATGAGTGTGATCATACTTTTGAGAAGACATGTGTCAAGGAGCTCAAGTCTAAAGTTTTCTTTGAAAAAAGGAAACTTGATTTCAGTATCTTCACTTTTGATGAGTCATCTAATGATCTCTCATTTGAAAACATGATTCAAGAACCTCTAATTGATCAAAAATTTGAAGAATTGTTTGAAGATGAATTGATTTGTTTGGATGAATCAACTAAGGATGTGTTGATCCATTACACACCTCCTAAGGAAATTGTTGATCTAAGTGTTGAGGTGATTTTTAAGGATAAGCTCAAATTCCTAAGCAATCATAATGTGGATACTCCAATTATGTTGTGTGATAATAATGAATTTGTGAGGAGAATAGATGAGAAGAAGATCAGGAGGAGAAGGTGGAAGGTAATGAATAAATTAAAGAGGATGAGAGTAAAGATGACAAAAAGATTGACTTCTCCAATTTGTCCCTTGAAGAGAACCCATTGGAATGATGGACAACGAGCTAGAGAGAATAGATCTAGAAAGATTTAGGTATGGGGGAGACGTGGAGTTATACATATGGCTCGTATTTTCTTTAGTTTGTGCGTTTTTTAATCTTTTTTTTAGCTAGGTGAGTCAGTTATAGTGAGTCTTTTATATACCTCTTTTACATTTTATTTCATGCATATATGCATTTATTTATACATTGAGGATAATGCATGAGATAAGTGTGAGAGAGGGTTCAAACATAGGTTTTCTTGTATATAAATAAAAAAAACTTTTGAAAAAGAAAATAATACTTTGACTTATTTTTGTAAGAAATTAAGTTAATTTTAAGGAATAGGAGAATCATAATTAGGATTTCTTATACTTGGTTGAAATAAGAATATTTGTTTGATTTCTAAGTTTAAGAAGAAAAATGACAAAATAATTTAGTTTTGATTTTTACCTTAATGAAATATGCATACTTTATACACTTACACACTTAGGGTTCATAAATGAAGATTCATATGTCTTATAAAAAAAAAAAAAGAAATATATATAAAAAATTCTCTGATTAAGCTGGGTATTTGTGCCTTATAAAGCATAAGTATGCACGCCTAAAATGGTCCGTATAATAAATAAAATTCTTAGTTTTGTGGCCTTGTTTGCTCGAGTCCTTGGGGTGTTTTCTCACCCGGTGCCCTGAGACCGTTAGGTTTGGGTATGGCTCGTTATATGGGCAAATTAGAAAGTCTAAGAGAGCTAAAGAATATTACCACCAATATATACATAAATAAAGAATAAGAGTAAGTATAAAGAAATCTTAGTCAAAATATTCACGGTCGCAAGATGCATATGACTTAGGGTAAAATACTAGACTAGATGAGAATATAATTTTGTTTCTAACCTTGATTGATAACAAATCTTTGAATAGAGACTAAGTCTAAGAATGAATAGTTTGGTGCTCCTAAAACTTATAAATTGCTTAATTCTTGTAAAAACACTTCAAATATTTTCTCTTCTTTTCAAAATGCATTTTCGAAAATACTAACAATTTATTATTTTTTTATGGATATTGTGGGTGTAATCCACTGAAAAATCCTCAGGAGAGTACAACTCCTCCTCTAGGGGTAACCTAGAGGTTTAAAGCCTTGTTGCACACGCTCAGTGCAATCGTGTGACCTGTCCAATAAAATCTTAGGCTTAGTTCTTGTCTTACTCGAGGATGAGCAAAAGATAGGTGTGAGGGATGTGTTAGGACACATATATTGCTAATTCTTATTGTATTCCTACATTTATTTTATAATAATTTTTACAACTCACTTGTCTTAATGTCTCAATTCATGCAAGATATGGTAGAAAGAAGATAAAGCAAATCAATAAAGATCAATTCAAATCTAGAGGCGATCTTATCTGAAGACTAGATTTATAGATAAGATAATACCATTAAAAATCAAAGGGAAAATGAAATTTTTGAAGACCAAATCGGTTTCACTGAGAATAAAGGGATGGAATGTCAAATCCAAAGCAGAATCAGAACTTTCGAGAGGATAAAAGGATAAAGGAAAATTCAATGGATGAGAGCCCCCAGACTCTCGCCCAATGGCCAGGATCTGGCCATGGAAACGCAGCCCAAGCCTCGTTTCTGCGGCTAGTTATTTGAATTAGGGGGAGTGTTTGCTCTCCTATCTTCGTACGCTTATCCTTATCTCCTTTCTCCTATAAATACTTGTATCTGAGATAGAAAATGTACACCGAGAAGCTAAAAAGTAATTGAGAGGAGAGTTGTGTGTTGTAATGTGAGTTTTGAATCAAGAGTTTTGTAACAATGATTCTTCAATGAAAACCAGTCTTCTTCAATATTGATCTGGCACCGTTTCAGTCTAAGATTTCTCTACTTCTCTCTTTTATTTTTGTGATGCAATTTTCTTCTTTTCATTGCATGTTTTATTTATGAATTCGTCAACAATCTCATGCATGTTTTCTCTTCTTTTCTTTTGTTAGTTCTTTTGTCTTCAACATCAATCGGAGGAGGGAGATGTCAAGGCGATGACAAGGGACAAAGTCACCTGGTTTCATCTTTCTCTTCCCTTTATCCCAATCTCTTAGTTTCTTTCTTCATCATTTTAATTGCTTAGCTTTAGCAACAAGTTAATATTTCTTTTTCTTTTATTTTATATTCTTTTAATACTTATAGAAATTTAGTTCTTAAAACAATTATTCTAACCTTCCTTCAAAGGACTTCTCAAACTAGATTAAAAGTTTGATTTAGATCTTTTAAAAACTAGATTTTTAGAAATAAGTCTCTACGGATTCGACCTATTCTTACCACTATATAATTCAAGTAAGACTAGGTATCTAAATTGGTAAGTGGTCCAAATAACGATGGACTTTTTCATGAATTTCGAACTGCGAACAAGGGGCCGGCGTAAGCTGGTAAAGAGCGAAGACGGGGTATTATGTGTTTATTTGCATTGGGGTGTAGGAGGAAGGGGTCGTGCGTAAGCCGATGGAATGCGAAGATAGAGTATTGTGTGTCAATTTGCATTAGCGTGTGGGAGGAAGGGGTCGTGCGTAAGCCGATGGAGTGTAAGATGGGGTATTGTGTGTTGTTTCTGATGACAGAGTGTGTGTGAAAATGCCAAAAATAGTAGTCTATAATTTTTCTTCTAAACTGTTAATTCTACTAAAGGATTTCTGTTGGTAAGATCGGTTATCATGTCTGATCAAAAGTTGCACTAAGATAATAAAAACTTGTTTCCCTGCCCATCAAAATGGGGATTTGTTCTAGAACTGAACTACGACTTATTCAACCTACATCACACTGTGTTATTACTAAGTCACTGCTCATAATATTATGATATGAGAATTGTCATGCATCTACTATAGATTCATTCATAACAGTTAGTAGAGATCATGGTAGTTGAGACATCTATAACCTTGCATAGATAGAAGGTTGAAAATAATATTGTTGATAGAATTAAGATAGAAGAATTTACAAAACATAAAATTTTGACTGGATATGCTTTTTCTTTGGTTTTTGTTGAGTTATTTTACTCACTGAGCTTTTTAAGCTCACTCTATTGTATAACCCCCTTTCAGGTTATGACAAGGGTTCTGCTTGAGACCTGATGTTCGTTGTATGGAAAATCTTGAGACAAACATGTTAATGATTTAAGGATACTACAATGTTGTTTCCTTTTGTTATTTTCTTATCACATGTATCACAGAACTTTTATTTATATGCATGTATATAGCTTATATGTTGGTATTCTTAGTCTAGGTTGTACGTGTAAGTGGATGAATAAAATTATTGGAGATACAATCATATTTTTATATCCTTTTGCTGTCAGTTAGAATTTAGAGTTAGCTATCTAAGGTTATATTTCATCAAGTATCAATATACTCTAATGCGTGGGTTGTTAAAAGTATTATCTTTGAGGAAGTTAAGTAGGCAATGTCCAGCCCGAATTGTATTATCAAGAATGCGTGGGTGATTGTTTATATAAATATTATTGTGATTGATATGAAGTTGTGTGGGCTATTGATCATAAATTTGTATTTGGACAAGTGACAAATTACAGGGGAGATGTTGCCTAAATTTTGAGTGATCATATGACAGGTAAAAATAATAATTATTCAATTGATTTGAGGATAAGTGGTGTAAGTGTAATTAAATCTGGGACCGTTACACTAGAGATCCGAATAATAGTCGGACGGGTCTGAGCTACAGACGCAAACTGCGGTGTAGAGGACAAGTAACGATTTCATTGAGGGTGTTCCGGAGGCTACTTTTTTTTTCTTTTTTTCTTTTTTCTTTTTTACTTTTGAAGGATCAAATTTTGTATGTGTGATCCATGCAAATTTGAACCCTTCTTTCTTGAAATTTTTCGTCAAGCTCTTATTAATGAAACGTCGAGAATTTCTACCTCATGGTTTTATCTAAAATAAGATATATACATACATGTTGAAATGTATATATTTTTCTAAAAGAAAAAGTTACTGTGATGCATATTGTGGTTACCCTTTTGCTTTTCAGTTCTTCTAGTTTCTATTTTATATTTTCCACATAACTCTTTCCATATAACTCTAAAAAATCTTGCTTATCTCTAAACAACTCTCCGGGATCTTATGTCAAATTACTCTAAAAAAGTTATTTACCCTTTTCCTAGATACAGTTTAAAATGAATGAAATGTCCTAAAAACAAGAACAAAAAGCAAGAGAATATGAGAAATGAATATGTTTCAGTCATTTTATGTGTTATTTGAAAAAACTTTAGAGACTTTTAGAGATTACTGGAAAGTACAGAGATTTTTTTAAAAATTATTTGACAATAAGCAAGAAATTTTTAGTGGTAGATCTTAATGCGTTATGTCTACTTTCTGTTGGTCCCCGAGATAATGTCAAATGCGGAACTATCTCTGTTGGCAATTATAGATCTAAAACAACAAGTCAACACAAAACTAAAACAAGAAGGATTAACGTTAAGCAAATAAATAAACTTGCAAAAAGGAAAATAAATCTCAGAGAATAGACAAACGCAAACAAGAGAGATTTATCCTGGTTCGGTCCTCGTGACCTACATCCAGTCCCCAAGCCACCCGCTTGAGATTTTCCTTTATCCTTGATTTTGTACACCCAAAATCACAACCATGCACACCACTTGACAAATCCCCTTTGCCAAATGTGTACACCTTCTCTTCCACCAAGAGAACACCTTCTCTTCCACCAAGAGAACACCTTCACCTTGTACAACTGCCTCTACACCAAGAAGCCACCCGTGTACAATACTTGCTTTGAGTATTACAACTTTCCTATAAGCCTTGGTATTGTGTATGAACGTGGACAAGGTCTAGTATAGGAGAAACTTCAGAGAACTTCACAATGGAAATGACTTTTGGTGAAGAACAGAAGTTGGAAAAACAGTTTTCAGTTTTTGACAGAATTTTGGCTTTGGAAAACTGAAGATTTTTCTTTGTATTTGACCTTTGGATTAACTACCCTTTATATAGCTGAAGACTAGGGTAAGTTAGGGTAGTTATAGGAGCAATTTGAATGTTTGAAACGTTGGGAAACGTTTCACAAAAGACCAACAGTCAGAAACTGTCCAACAGTCAGAAACTACCTATAGTCGACTTGCCTTATGAGTTAGTCGACTATACAAGGCAAATTTCCTACTATTAGTCGACTAGGTTTAGGTATTAGTCGACTAGGATATGATAAGCTCGAATGACAGGTTTCTGGATAACTGAATCAAGTCGACTGCAACTAACTTTCAAGTCGACTGGACCAGGGATTAGTCGACTAGGGGCCAAGGGTTAGTCGACTACAAATGCTATTAGTCGACTACATTTTACTGTCAAGTCGACTAATGCAGAAACAGAGAATTGGGTCTGTTTTGGACACAAGATTAGTCGACTAGGGCTTTTGGGTTAGTCGACTACCAAATGTATTAGTCGACTATAAGGGTATATAAGTCGACTACACAGACATGATATGTGTGTGTGTGTGTGTGTCAAGACTTTTTACATGCTATTTTATAATTACAAACCACATCATATCAACTCTCTTTGGGACATCTTGATCATGTAGAACTCTTGATTCTTCGTGTGTTAGAGCTCCAAATGAAATGCTTCACAAAAGTCTTCATCAAAACAAGTTCTAACATTCTCCCCCTTTTTAATGATGACGCTTTGTGTGCACAAGTGCTCCCCCTGCAGAAAATATGTTATATTTTCCTCCCCCTGCAGAAAATGGGTTATAACAAATATGAAAAGACTTTGTTCTCCCCCTGCAACAAATATATTAGTAAATTATATATATATGTTCTTATTAACTTTTATATGGTAACTGCAAGATAAACGTTAGATGGTACCAAACATAAAAGAACATATTAACCTTTAGGAGTCCAAATCCATTTAGAATTTGGTTTCCACCTGTTAATATACACATCATGAATGTATGAAACAATATATGTATTTTTATCATGAAAACTTAAATTCTTAGGAATCCATATAAACTTTGTCTTAATTCTTTTTGAAACATGATTAGACTTTCTTTTCACATATGGATTACTAACATATGAAGACTTTTCATTATATCCAATACCATAATGATTATCATGTGACAACTTCTGAAAAGATAATAAATCATTCAAATTTTTTTCCTTTATTGAACTTAGTCACATTTTGCAAAAGATCTTCATATTTCTTTTTGAAAACTAACATGTCTTTATCCATATAGAAATCCTTTCATTCAAAGACTTAGTTTCCTTTTTAAGAAAAATGTTCACTTTTATAAATTTCTCATTTTCATTTTTCAAAGATGATATGACTTTTTCAAACTCATCTTGTTGAGAAATTATAGAAGAATATTGTAAAGCATAACATGGATTTTCCTTTAAAAGTTTTTCATTTTCTTTTGATAAAACTTTATTTTTCAATTTTTCATTTTTCAGATCAATAAACAATTCATGAAATGCATCAGAAAGTTCAGAAAATGATACCTCTTCATCTTCTATGACCATGTAACATAGGTTAACACGTTCAGTGGATTCTTCTTCATCAGAAGATGAGGAATCACTGTATTCTGATGATGCTTCGTAGTTTTTCTTCTTTCTGAACTTTTTACTCTTATATTTTTCTTTCTTCTTGAGCAATGGGCAATCCATCTTCATATGACCTGGTTTATTGCAATTAAAGCATTTGAATTTACCTTGCTTTAGAAATCTTCTGAATTTCTTTGAAAGCATTGCCATCTCCTCTTCATTGTCATCAGAATCGTCCGTGTCGGAAGATGCATGGAAGGCGAGTTCTTTCTTCTTTGAACGGTGTTGTCGTTCGTCCTTCTTCCTTTCTTCTAACTGCACTTCATATGCCATTAGATTACCGATTAGGTTTTCTAATGTCATAGTTGAGAGATCATTCGCCTCTGCAATGGCGGTTGTCTTCTTCTCCCATTCTGGTGCAAGTGCACGAAGGATCTTACGAACTCTTTCAACTTGGGTGTAGTCCTTTCCAAGAGATGCTAATGAATTGGTAATGTCGGTGAATCTTGTAACCATTTCGGATATGGTTTCATTCTCCTCTATTTTGAATAATTCAAACATGTGGACAAGAACAGATATTTTAGACTCTTTAACTTTACTTGTGCCTTCGTGTGTTACCTGAAGAGTATGCCATATTTGATGTGCAGAAGTGGCTGTTGACACTCTGTTGAACTCTTCTTTGGTTAATGCACAGAACAAGGCATTCATCGCTTTGGCGTCAAGGTTCGCATTCTTCTTTTGATCCTCACTCCAAGCGTTGTAGTTGGTTGTGGGCTTGGTGTACGATGCTTCGACGATGTTTCAAAGTTCGTAGTTGAGCGATTGCAAGTAGATCTTCATTCTACACTTCCAATAGTTGTAGTTGGATCCGTCAAATAGCGGTGGACGTTGTGTAGAATGTCCTTCCTTGAATTGGGATGATGAAAACTCCGTTTCCATCCTTGTTGTTGACTAGGTACCAAATGTAAGACCTGCTCTGATACCAATTGTTGGTCCCCGAGATGATGTCAAATGCGAAACTATCTCTGTTGGCAATTATAGATCTAAAACAACAAGTCAACACAAAACTAAAACAAGAAGGATTAACGTTAAGCAAATAAATAAACTTGCAAAAAGGAAAATAAATCTCAGAGAATAGACAAACGCAAACAAGAGAGATTTATCCTGGTTCGGTCCTCGTGACCTACATCCAGTCCCCAAGCCACCCGCTTGAGATTTTCCTTTATCCTTGATTTTGTACACCCAAAATCACAACCATGCACACCACTTGACAAATCCCCTTTGCCAAATGTGTACACCTTCTCTTCCACCAAGAGAACACCTTCACCTTGTACAACTGCCTCTACACCAAGAAGTCACCCGTGTACAATGCTTGCTTTGAGTATTACAACTTTCCTATAAGCCCTTGGTATTGTGTATGAACGTGGACAAGGTCTAGTATAGGAGAAACTTCAGAGAACTTCACAATGGAAATGACTTTTGGTGAAGAACAGAAGTTGGAAAAATAGTTTTCAGATTTTGACAGGATTTTGGCTTTAGAAAACTGAAGATTTTTCTTTGTATTTGGCCTTTGGATTAACTACCCTTTATATAGCTAAAGACTAGGGTAAGTTAGGGTAGTTATAGGAGCAATTTGAATGTTTGAAACGTTGGGAAACGTTGCACAAAAGACCAACAGTCAGAAACTGTTCAACAGTCAGAAACTACCTATAGTCGACTTTCCTTATGAGTTAGTCGACTATACAAGGCAAATTTCCTACTATTAGTCGACTAGGTTTAGGTATTAGTCGACTAGGATATGATAAGCTCGAATGACAGGTTTCTGGATAACTGAATCAAGTCGACTGCAACTAACTTTCAAGTCGACTGGACCAGGGATTAGTCGACTAGGGGCCAAGGGTTAGTCGACTACAAATGCTATTAGTCGACTACATTTTACTGTCAAGTCGACTAATGCAGAAACAGAGAGTTGGGTCTGTTTTGGACACAAGATTAGTCGACTAGGGCTTTTGGGTTAGTCGACTACCAAATATATTAGTCGACTATAAGGGTATATAAGTCGACTACACAGACATGATGTGTGTGTGTGTCAAGGCTTTTTACATGCTATTTCATAATTACAAACCACATCATATCAACTCTCTTTGGGACATCTTGATCATGTAGAACTCTTGATTCTTCGTGTGTTAGAGCTCCAAATGAAATGCTTCACAAAAGTCTTCATCAAAACAAGTTCTAACACTTTCGGGTCTCAACTGAATCTTATAACATTATATATCAAGCTACCAAAGTCTAATACCAACAATCCTAGTTCCGATTCAACAGAAATTTTATAGAAAGAGTTAAGAGAAAACACCTTAGACCATCTCCAAGGGGCCAGAAAAATCGGCCCCCTTCAACAAATTAAAAGACATTGGGGGTGGGGGTGGGGGTGTACTCCAAAGTGCAAGCATTCTCTCCCTTTCCAACTCAAGTCCCTACAAATCTTCATTAATTTGAGGAGGTCAAAAAGTTCCTTAGCATCTTCTTTAATACGTGGACCCCACCGTTTTAATCTTTTTAGTTTTTTTAATAGGTTTTTAGTGTTGGCCCGAAGGCCTTCCTCTCTAGTTTTGATGATGATTAACTCATGTAGTTATGTTTACTAATAATCTTGTGATTTTAGTTTCAGATCATGTAACAAGATAATTAGTTGGTGATTGCTTCAAAAAGAGGAGTTTGGAAGCCTTCACTTGGTGATTCCCGTGCCCGAGCATCAAGATCATACCTTTGCACTCGGTGGATCACGTTTTGGACCGAGTCGACTTGAAGATGAAGATCGTCAAGAAGACTTAGGTATCCTAGTGTTTAGTGTGTTTAGATCCATTTGTAAAGATAAGAATAGTTGATATGCTCAAGTGCACAACACACACAAGTTTTATGTTTTGAAAATGGTTTTCATGAATAGATTGATCAAAACAAGTTTACATGGTTTATATGTATAGTAGATATATTCTAATTATACATGCATGCTTAAACTTCTTATACAAACTTATTTTGAATTCCTATTCATGTGTTGAAAAATCAAAGTTTGATAAAATACAAGTTTTGGATTTTGGTAAAAATGTTAAAACACAAAAATAGTTCAAATTGCTTGATATTTGAGTTAAAATGTTTATCACATGTTTATGTATCAATGCAAAATGATAAAACTATTTTTGGGTATTTTTACAGACTTAAAAGATTTTTAGAAATATTCTTAACATATGTTTCTGACCCAGATTGTGGCTGACAGGCCAGGTCGGCCGACCGCGCGGTCGACCGACGTGCACAGAGTTGTGCACGTCTGGCAGCACAGTGGGCCGGCCGACCGAGCGGTCGACCGGACCAGAGAGCTCTGCTCTCTGTATCTGGGCGGTCGGCCGAACGGTCGACCAGGTTTGCCCAACGGTCATATTTCTGACCGTTGGCGGTCGGCCGGCCGGCCGACCGCAGGCCTGTCAGGCTGCCAGATCAGCCTAACGGTTAGTTTTCTGTTTGGCCTATATAAACCCCATTTCTTTGGGATTTTGGCTAAGATTTTTAGAGCTAAAATTTCCTGACATCTTCAGTGTTTTAAACAAGTTTTCAAAAGAGTTTAAGTGCCAAAAAGATTCATCTATTTGTTTTTAAAGTGTTTTGTTTATTTCAAAGAAATTAGGTTTTTGGGAATTTGTCTTGATCTAAAATTCTATTTCATTTGGTATTTTTCCCAAGAGTTTTTCTTTGATCAAAACACTTGTTTTCCACACTTGAGCTATATCATCTATCCTAATCTATTAGGATCTTTTTGTTTTGTGGAAAAAGAGAGTTTGTGGTCTTTGTAACCACTTGTTGTAAAACCCTCATTTGTTGGTTGCTCCCTCTTTGGTAGAGGTTGAGGCTTGTGGTTTGCTCCCTCTAGTGAGAGGTGGAGTTTGGTTTGTAAACCCTCTTCGGTAGAGGTGTTGATTGGTTGTTGTTTGGCTACGGGCCTACCCCTCGGTTGTGAGGCGGTGTTTGAGAGAGGAGTTCGGTACTCCCTTTGTTGTAACAAATCCTCCTCGGTGGAGGTCCCCTCGGTGGGAGATAGTGGATTGGAAATCCTTCACGGTGGTGAAGGCGGGGATGTAGAGCTAGGGGCTCGAACCTCGAAACATATCTTGTCTTTGCGTTTGATCCATTGTCTCTCAACACTCTCTCTTTAATTTGTGCAAAACATCATTCTTAGTATCATATCATATTTGCTTGTGTTGTGCCTTGCATATATTCATATTGCCTATTCATCTTATATGCTTGGTTGTTTGTGCGTGCCTCACTTATACTTAACCACAAGAGCTTCATATAGCACCTCAACCCATATTTAGGGGAATCAAGAGGAGTTAGTCCAGAGCCCTTCACGAAGAATTCGGCTACACTTATTGGTTGTATTAAGTGTGATTGCATAATTGTTTTAAGCTTCCGCATTTAGCGCACTTAGTTTCTAAATTAGCATTTACACCTATTCACCCCCCCCTCTAGGTGTTTTCAATTGGTATCAGAGCCTACGCTCCTGATACTTTAGGCTTAACATCCTAGGAGTGAGATCCTTTGTTTGCTAGTCTATCATTTACATTTGTTTGTTTGCACACATATAGTTTGGACCCATGGACTTCATGACCCCACCTATGTTTGACCCTTCCAACATTCTTGTTTGGAAGACTAGGATGTCTATATACCTCCAAACCCTAGGTTATAAGGTTCACCTTACCATTACCAAGGAATCCTTTCTTAGTGATAGCAAGCATGTAGGGGCCAATGCACAAGCCCTTGAGGCCATTAGAAGCACACTTCCTAAAGATTATCTTATGCGTGTTTCTAACATTGATTCCGCCTTTGCAGCGTGGAACATTTTGACAACCACCACCACCTCCAAGCTTCAATTGTAAATCCAACCGGAGGATGAATCTAGTGGAGATGAATCCGAGCCACAACAATGCTATACGGTCCAAGGGAATGACTCCCTTGAGGTACAATCGGAATCTCAACTAGATAGTTTTGATTATAGTTCTTCATGTGATGAATTTGTTGATGTCCATACTTTAAATGAAGAACTATCTATTGTGTGTGAAAAATTAATAGAAAAATATAAGATTTTGAAAAAGAAAAGTCTAGGAATTGAAAAAGAAAATAAAAGTTTGCATTATAGACTTAACAATGTTTTGCAAGAGAAGGTTGAAGTCTATAATGAAAGGGATTCATTGAGATCTCAACTTGAACTTGCATTAAAAGAAAATAAAGTTTTAAAATCTAAAAATGATTGTGAAACTCTTTTGAAGAATAATGATGTTTTGTCTTCAAAAGTTGAATTTGTTTTAAGAGAAAATGATTCTTTGAAAAGAGAAATTGATTTATTTCAAAAGAATTAGAAATTTGTTTAAATAAAAATAAATCTTTGAAAAATGATATTTCTTCTCATGTTTGCCATGCTAGGGTAGTATCTCACACTTCACCCATTGCATGTACCTCTTCTTCTAGGATTAATGATGATATTTGTTTGCTTAAGAAGAGTGTAGATTGTTTGGGCTCCACTTTGAGCCAATGTGTAGTGGGTCATACACGTTTGGAAACTTTGTTTCGAAAGAAACAAGTTTCATCTATTCATGCACACCCTCCACGGCATACACATGCTACCCACGAACACCATCATCACTTGTATGCTCATGGTACACTTATACATATTGTGGACGTAAGGGACCACCTTGCTAAATTTTGCTATGATAGAATACATGTTTCAAATTTAGCAAATAAATTTGTTTGGGTTAGAAATGATACTAACCCCCATGGACCCAATAAGATATGGGTACCAAAGACCACCCCTCTTATGTTTGGTGTAGGTGTGGGCTCTCACATGACGTGAGAGTAGCGGTACCTTGGAGTGGATGCGTTCCGTACTTAAAGGAAACATTTTGGATGCATCACTTTCAAGGAAAGGTTTGGTGGGAAGACCACCATGTTTTGGAGACAAGAAGAGTTGCTTCTTCGGTTTTGGTAACAATCCTTTACTCCTTATTTATGTTTACATGCTTTCATATCATTTGTTTTATAGCATGTTTCAATGCTTATAGATTATTATGAAAATGCCATGTTTATTAGACCATTGACATACATGTATAGTATTTGAGACACCCATGTTCAATATAGATCATATTTTTGTGTTCTCACCGTTTGTTTAGCTATCATGTTTATCATAGGGTTAATAACATGTGGATTTACATAATAATCATGTTTATGATTTATCATGTTGATTTTTGTCTTGTTTTATACATCATGTGTTGAATATATGTTTAAATGTTAGTTTTCATTAAGACTAGGATTTATATATTTGTGCATATAGTGGGCCACAAATAAATCTATATATGTTTGTGCTTGAATGCTTATTTGAACCCATTAGATGTGCTAGTATAGTCTAGTTTTGATGATCCATGCATTTTAAACTTGTATTCCCATTTTGGTTTTGTTTTATGATCATGTGTTTTTGTTTCATGTATATGTCTATTTTGCCAAACTTTAAGATATACATGTATACCCCTTGAGTCATTTGCTTTTCATGCAAATCTATAAATATGGACTCAATTGTGTTTAGGGATATGTATGTATACTTTTTGTGTTGACAAATCATACATATACCTTGAAATGAAATTTGTTTTAATGGAAATTTAGTTTCTCATGTTTCCATGTGTTTTTATTTAACTTCATGTATATGTCCATTTTATCCAAATTATTGTTATACATATACATCCTTTTTGAGCCACGTGCCTTCATGCATATATCTTTGTGGACTCGTTGTGTTTGGATATGTATGTATACTTTAGTTTGTATAGGACATACAAATACCTTGAAGATTAAATAGTTTTGATAATTTTCATGTTTCAAGAAATATTGAGCTTATTGTCCATCTTCTTCTCCATTTTGCGCAATCAAAACTCCACCAAATACCAATAGCTCTTATACCGCTTAATAGGGATTGAGAGCCTCACTAACGATCTCAACACGCCGTGAGATCGATAACCTCGAGCACATAAGATCAGAAAAATCATAAACACAAGAAGAAGAACACCAGATTTACATAGTTCCAGCCTAAATCCATGGAGATCATCAATGTGAAATCTACTATAGAAAGAAATAATTACAAGGGTATAAGAGAATCAAGTTTCTCTCTCACGTCATCCTCTCCCTCTCATCTCATAATTCACATCTTTTCCAAGCCATCCCTGATCTAATATTAGAAATTATGTAATACTCCCAGTTTTTAATCACAGAATTATCTTAATCAAATCAAAATCTTCAATATCATTTTCATAATTTATGAAATTTCTGCAGCATCTCCTCTCTAACTAAGAGTCTGCCCTATTACAGACTAATACAAATTTTCGGCCAACATCAGCCAACTTATCAACTTCAAAACTAAATCTATAACAATTTATTCGTACTCAAATTAAGAAATAGGAGCTTCAATTAATCAAATTCAACCATCGATTCTACATACCAATACTAAGCATTTAATTTACATATACAAACAACAAAATATTCAAGTTACACCATCAACTTAGTGAACCTACACGAGTGGTACTCCCTGTTCTACCAGCATTCACGCCTTGATGACCTTAAGCCGAGCCTTGCAACTTTGTCTTGACTTAAAAGATATTAATCTGAAGTGGGGCGAACTCATCAGCATAGTAAGTAAAGTCAAACGAAATTCTAATATATTATGAGGATGAAGAATATTATTTACCAATGTGATTACTGAGTTCACTATGGACAAGATAGAATTTCTTTAATTATCTACTTCTTCATCTTCCTTATATTCCTTTCTTATCTCATGAATTATATATATACACCTCAATTCTTTAATACTTGTTTATGGTTCATTACCAAGTTCTTTTTGTATTCATATGATGTATGATAATACATGTAACACTCCCGGTTTTTAATCATCTCGAATTATCTTAATCATCACTTAAACAACTATAATAATCTAAATCGTTCTGATATCTCAGATAATCATCAATACTTTATAAAAAATACTGAGTCTTATAGCATCGAAAGAGCCTTGCCATTGCGAGTGTCACAGGTAGCTCATGACGATGTATTCCTCCTTATAGTCTGTATCATTTCATACTTACTGCTTAAAGTCTTGATGATGAAATGTGGACAGGGAAAGAATCCATTTTATAAGTTATGCGCTGATCGCTTCCACTTCAAAGTAAACTTTTGCCGAAAATCAAGATAAGTAATCAGCCAAAAGACGTAAGTATTCTTAGTTTTTCTTTCTTTTAATTTCTTAGTATAGAAACACCTTTTAAAATCAACTCAATCAACTCTTTCTATACTCTTTTTATTTCTTTCTTTTTAACTTAGTTTTCATTTTAACACCAATACCATCTTCTTCTTTTCTTCTCCTCTTCTAATTTGAGCCTTTTCTTTTCTTTAAAAACTTAGAAGAAACCATTTAATCGGATTTAGTAACTTAGAAAGGATTACTCAATGCTCTCTCGCAATTCCTCATTGTGGATCACGACCAGCATAGTCACTTGCTACAACAGTAGTATTGAAGAACTTAACACTATCTTAATCTTCATTACTAAATTTTATATTTTTCTATAAAGATTTCAGCTCAATCATTCTGTCTCCAGCATCAAATGATCGACAAGTGCTCTAGACGTCATATTCTCACAATTTTTGTTGTCAATGATAAGGTTGTTGTAATATCCTAATTGAATATTACCCAAAAAAGATAATAATAGTAATAAATAAAAAATAGTAACTTATATGCGCTGTAACAGTTGCCTCAATTAATGTATTTTTATTTTCCTAAAATGTCATTAGTACATGTATGATATTTTAGTATTTATGCGTATAATACGCGTATGGAGTAGACCCGTATTATACGGGTATTATACGGGTACGTATATACAGGTATATACGTAAGTATTTATACAGGTATAAGGATTTCTTCCTCCCCAAGTTTCCTTTTCTCTCTCCAAACTTCTCCAAGCTTCTCCAAGGTTCCATCAAAATATCTCCATCTCCATGGCAAGTTTTGATTGGTCAAGAGAAAATATCATCCTATTTTGCAAATAAACCCCTCTCTTTTATAATTTTACAAAATGAAAGGGACACATGGCAAACTTTTGTGGAGGACACATGGCAAACTTTTGTGGAGGGACACTTGGCAAAATTCTATGGTAAGATTGAGGCTATAAATAGAGAAAGAGGAAGAGAATTCAACACTTTTGTCAAAAAGAACTCTCTCTCTTCAAACACTCTCTCTCTAAAGAATTCTCTCTCTCCTTTTTCAAGTAGCAACAACAAGGAAATCAGGCAACAACAAGGCAACAACTACAAATAGCCAAGATCAGCCTTACAAGTGAGTAGAACATACTAAATCTTGGTAATATGATAAGTAGAAATGAGTAGAAATGAGTAAAAAGGAGTAGAAATGAGTAGAAATGAATATGCTATGACATAAGCATGTAGATATGCAAATATTGAGCCTATGTGTGATGTAGGATCATCTGTTTTAATTTCTGTAATTGTTTATTTCCGTTGCTTACAAAATTATGATATTTTACATATCCTGCATATTGATATGAGATGAGGATATATGTGTTTGTGTGTTTTCGGAGGAAGGGACCGGGTTGAACCGGAGGAGTAGAAGGGGAGAACATATGTGTATATATGTTTGTAATTGTGTTTGTCTGTTTTCGGAGGAAGGGACCGGGTTGAACCGGAGGCGTAGAGGAGGGAAACATATGTGTATATATGTTGTAATTGTGTTTGTGTGTTTTCGGAGGAAGGGACCCGGTTGAACCGGAGGCGTAGAGGAGGGAAACATATGTGTATATATGTTGTGTTTGTGTTTGTGTGTTATCGGAGGAAGGGACCGGGTTGAACCGGAGGCGTAGAAGGGGAGAACATATGTATATATGTTTGTGTACGTGTATATGGACATGATAGAAGTCCTATGATAAAATCATGCATGATTCTTTAATTTCAGATCTGAAATAGAGTCTTAAACAAGCTGTTTTATGTGAATTAGTCGACTAAGTCCAGGAATTAGTCGACTATAGGTGTAATATTTGAGGCAGAGAACTGCTGATATAGCAGTATTAGTCGACTACAAACAGACTGTAGTCGACTAAATCTCAGAGGCAGAGTGTAAGCAGAAGTTAGAAATCTGTTTTTCACAGTTTTAGTCGACTAGGACCTACTACCAGTCGACTAATAAATTCCTTTAGTCGACTATACCAAGAGGGTAGTCGACTATAGATGATTCACAGAAAGTATCACAACTTTTCACAGTTTTAGTCGACTAGAGGAAACTTCCAGTCGACTAGTCATTGGTAGTCGACTATACCAGGAAGGGTAGTCGACTACAAAGTCTCTGTTTGACCAGTTAAGAAGCATGTACGTGTAAAGCAGTTTTAGTCGACTGTAGTTCAAGTATTAGTCGACTTGCAGTTGTTAGTCGACTATAGAAGTGGCCTAGTCGACTAATAAGGCATTATTCTGTGTTCTGTTTTGGTTCATGATGGATTCTGAAATCCAATAAAAATAGTATGTTGATACTCATGACAACTGGATGATTTAACCCTGTATACCTACCTGCTAAGTGCATTTAAATATTGTTTTACTCACTGAGCCGTCAAGCTCACTCTATTCACACTCCACTACAGGTTTGGACAAAGGCAAGGGTCCTGCTTAAAGCGGTAGCGCGGACATTATCGCCGGTACCTCAGCAGTAGGAGTTTCTTTTATTAGATATACATGGTTTTGTATAAGTATGTTTATGTTTAGTTGAGTTTCAATTGTGGCATGTAAATATTAAAGAACTTGGTGTTGGACTATTACTGTATGAACATATACTTTGACATGAAAATGAAGATTTGTGTTCTCGTGGATTAGTGATCTATAGATGTTAGTATGCTAAGTTTCTATTAAATCATACATGTTATGATGTATATGTCGAAGTATTGTGTACTGATGGGTCCCACGCTTGGATTATATAAGATGATTATGTTTAAAATGAAAAATTTTTACTGGGACCGTTACATGCGCAGGCACTGGGGATCAAACCCGAGCCCCTAACAAGGCAGAGGAGAGAGAAGACCATAATGCCACATTGGTGTATAGGCTAAAAGGCACTCAAATTTAAATTTGAACCTAATAAGCTAGTCAGCTCAAATTTCAGATCTAAATTGAATTTTTCTCAAATTTTTAGCAATCCACAATCTATATCTAAACTGCTAAATCCTTCAGTTTTAATCCTAACCGAAGTTTAGATCCTAAAATCCCTAATAATCAAATAAAAATCCTAAATCTCTTCTTCTCCTTTTTTCTACCTCAAGAAAAAACTTTAGCCCAAACTCTCCTCACTTCTCTCTTCCCTTTTCCTCAAGTGGATCGTAATCGAACGAAATCTGGAGGTGCAGAGGTTGAGGAGCAGGCTAGGGGAATCAAATCCAAGTAAGTAATCAGCTTTCCATATTAATTTGATATAAATAGTTCATTCAAGATCATGTCTATACAATGATCATCCATGAATTTTTATACATCAAAAAGCCGATTCAAAATCCAACTAAAATACATGTAAGAATGTACAAAAACATATCTTAATTTACACATTTTTGAATTTTTTACAATCAAGGATTTCAACAAGAAAAAATATACACACACACATACACACACATATATGGGAACCATGTTCCCTGCTCTCGGCCATGGCCGAGAGCAGGAGACTGCACAGACCGGGTCTGTGCAGTTCCTGGCCAGACCCGACTAGGCCTGGCCTGGCCTGGCTGGGCCAGCGGGGCTGGCTTGGCCCGGGCCGAGCCAGGCCTGGCCTAGGCTGCTCGGGGCCCAGGCCCAATGCTCAAACCAAAAAAAAATAATTTCTGAACCTAGCTGGGCCTGGGCTGCATAGGCAGCAGGCCCTGTGCACTGCAGTTATTAAAAAAAAAATTCAGCAAGGCCCACTGGCCTGTTAATCCCAGCCCAACTCTGCATGGGCCTACATCTCTTGGACCCAGACCCGCATGTCAGATCCAACCCAACTGAGAAATCCAGACTTGTTAACCTGTAAGAAAATAATCAAAACAATTAGTTAAAAATAGCAAAAAATAGAGAAAAATATAAATAACAGTCTACAATACTTCTACAAACTACAATAAAAATTTCAGAAGAATAACAATATAAATTAAATCAAATCACCTCCCTTTAAAGTCAGTTTTCCTTAATGGTAAATTCAGACCCGTTAAGAAATTTAATGTTTTAAAGCCTTTAAAAACCCAACAAAAAATAAAAAAATAATTTAAATCAAATCTATTAACTTCATGTAATTCAAAGGACCATATTCTCAACCCTAAGCAAATAGATCAAGATTTAAAAACCCTTTATACACCAAAGTAGAACATACTTTTAAAATCCTAACAATTTCTATTTGAATAATTTATGTAAATTTATCGGGATCCTAGGATTTTAGTGCTTTGGATTTGTGATCAAGCTCAGGTGAGTGCTTTTTCCTCCTTCAGTTAAATAAGAATTTTTTTGTGACAAATAATTTTTTTTAGTTATTTAATTATGTTATAAAAGTGATTTAAATGATTAAGTTAGTTTTCTAGTATTTAGAAATTTTATAATTTTCATAAATTACATCCATGTGCTACCTGTAGTTATTTATGTATTCTGCATGTAATAAAGTTCACTTGTTCTTCGTAATAAATCTACATGATCACTACATCACATTGATTAGGACTATGCTACTAAAACTCATCGGATGACATTTGTGACATCTACCTGATAACTATCATGTCCATGTCACCTAACTACTGGGAAAAATATTGTTATACAGTAACAATCTCGTCCTGCTTATCCTGTTCACTGACATATATATCCTGTTATATATGTACATGATTACACTGTTGATATTGTTAACGTTGTCATTATTGAGTTACCCAGTGATCTAGGTAATATGTACATTAAATAATCTTGATAATTTAAATAACATGATATTAAACAACTTAAACTGAGATTCAGAAAATTGATGGAGAAGATATCGTCTGTATTTTGGGTGGACCTAGGATATAGGTTGCGCAGCCGAAAAAAAGTTCCACTACAGGGTTCTCGTGGGTGACTGACACCCTAGTCCTGTTCTTTTTCTTGTTCCTGATATACATGTTATACATATTACCTGACTACCTTGCGGTAGGGTCTGGTTCAGCGCCAGGAGTCTGGGTCGTGGTCCCGAGTATGCACAGGACCCACCTAAAACACAGACAATGTCTCTAACCAATCAGCTTCAATAATTTAAGATCTCGATTGACACGTGTGATAGGCGTAGTATGGGATGCGCCTAATACAAGTGGCAATTGGTGTTCGCTGACATAATAATAAACTATTCATAATGTACTGTCACTAATTGTAGACATCTGATTATACTCATGGCCTAATGTACACCTGACTATAACACTGACTGACTTATTTACTGTTCATTTATGATTGGCATATGTTATTTCAACCTTATCCTTGATATTTCTTTCATAGTATGTTCACACGTTATATGCACGTGCACCCTTCCCCCTTATTTTACCACTCACTAGGTCGCTTATTGACGATCCTGAGTTTGCTTGCTCAGATTTAAATCCAGAAACATCGCAGGACCAAGAATACTTTGAGCACGTTGCAGAACTCCAGTAGTCCATCATCTGTTCAGTTTTCTATTCCTATTATGCTTATAATAAGTAACTTTTAAAGGCATTATTGTACTTGCTTTTGAATGCTGAAATAAATTGTGAATCTTATGTTTTGATTTAATATATTGAGGCTTAGCGTATTTATTTTTGAAAATACGTCGCCGACTCTTGTCACGTACCCAATTGTGTGTATGTAGAGAAATAGGGCGTGAAAGTTGCATACCTTGTTCTTGACTGAACACCTTGAATAAAAAAATTGATGTCGCTGCGTAATGTCAGGGTCTTTTGGTTGCACTGCAATTTATGGACAACACAGTTATAGATTCGTTGATGGATGTAAGGGTTATAGTAGTGGTGGTTGAGGAAAATTAATCGATGGGTGATATGGTGATGGTTGTTGTGGTGGATGCGAGGGTGGAGGTGGAGGAAGATTAGTTGATGGGTGATATCATGGTGATTGATGCGGTGGATGTAGAGTGGAGGTGGTGGAGGAAGTTTAACAAATGGATTATGTTTTCCACTTTAGTACATACTGTCGGCCAGACTTTGATCATCGATCTTGAGGGACAATCTCTTAAGCTCTTGAAGTACGCCGTCCAAGGCTAAGTTGATAGCGGTGATCTTCCCTTCAACCGTGTCAATCCTTGTAAAAAGGCCTTGCAATCCATCGCCCTCTCCTACCATCGTCGAAAGTAGCCGAAACTCTGCACCACTTGATGCATAGAAGAAAGGGAACAACACAGTCTAGATCTCGTTCTAGCGCCAACAAATCTTGAAACATAATTTCAAGTAGGAAAAACTGTAGAATCCACGAGCAAAAAGATAAATAACTCGAACCCACGAGCAATTGAAAGAGAAAAAACTGAATTTTTACTGATAATCAAAAGTTGAATAATTGAATTATACAAAAACTTAAGATACAATGGTTTTATATCGGTAAATAAAGAAAAGTACTACTCTATTTAAGAAACCTAAATAAATAAAAGAAAAATAAAAGAAATCAAAAATCAAATCAGACTAAAACACTAAATCCTACTCAGACTCAAATATGTTGACACGCAGAAAGCCCTCTCGATTGTAAGATGGCTCATGTCGTCACATTGTATAACTTCAACTCTCAGTTCTGAACTCAGCCTGTCGACAGCTGAAATTGGCTGTCAACAGCTCGGCTCAGTCTGTTGTCGACAGCTGATTTTGGCTGTCGACAGCCGAGCCTCCAAATTGACCTGCTGTCTCAGTTTTCTTCCTACACCACCGGCTGTGCCGTTGGTGCACAGAGGCAAGTCCTGGACTTGTTGCAAGTCATTGTTAGCAGTGTTCAAAGCATGGAGTCACTAGTCTTATGGTTTGTAAATTTACATGGATGTGTTGATATTTGTTTACCACTAGACCCGCAACAGCTGTTGTGGCTCCTACTTGTGCCAAAACCCTATCTTCATCGGAGATGAGTCACTGGGATCACTTTTTGTGTTGGCAAAGAGAGAGAGAGAGGTGGAGGTGCATGTCTTGTCTTTTTATTTTTTATTATGGTAGCTGAGAATAAAACTCACATGAGATGTAGAGAATAATTCTACCGAGGGAAGAGAGTTCAAAAAGTGAAGTGAGTTGTCTTTTTTATTATTTATTATTGTTTTAAATTCGATATTTGTTGATATTTATGGTTGAAGGGGAAGTTTTATCGGACTGCTAGTAGGCCAGCTTTGTTATATGACACAGAATGTTGGGCTATAAAGAGACACCATGCCCAGAAGATAAGTGTAGCATAGATGCGCATGCTTCGTTGGATGTGTGGTAACACGCGGAGAGATAAGATGAGAAATGAGGATATTCGTATTAAAATAGGTGTAGCCTCTATAGAAGAGAAGATGAGAAAACACCGCCTACGATGGTTTGGTCACGTGCGACGTAGACCTACAGATGCACCAGTCCGGTGAGTAGAGCGTATCAATTTAAGGCAAGTTAAAAGAACGTAGGGGAGACCGAAGAAAACATGGATGGAGATAATACGACAAAATATAGATGCTAAAGGTCTTGAAGGCATATTGCTCGATAGGAATGAGTGGAGAAAGCTGATCTATATGCCCGATCCGACGTAATTCTCTTTGGTTCATGTAGCCTACCCTAAATACTTGAGACAAATGGCTTAGTTGTTGTTGTCGTGTTATTTGTTGAATATGTTAAAAAAAAAAAATAAATAAATTCAACATGAATCCAACAAGTATATGAACATATTGATAATTGAATGCACAACTAATTTGTCCTATATTTCCATGCTGTGGGGCTAGGGTCTGAAATGGATGTTTGTCCTCTTGCCTTGTTTTAGCTTTGGCAGGTGGATGACCTGCAGCTATCCAAATTATGAACCCTCCCATTCTCAAAGCCTATCCACTCTCTCTGAGACAATCTTCAATGTTTGGTGGGGGCAGCTCATTGCTCACACAGAAGCAAGTAGCTAGCCAGCCCCTTGCATCCATCTTTAGTTGGATAAAATTTTCTTATGCATCTGCATTTCTTTTTCCTTTCAATTGTTATAATTTCAAGAAAGTCAGTATAGTCTCACGTCAGAAAGTTGAAATACACTTGTTTACCTATAATTTACCAGTGATGCGAACATTCACATAGTCGAGCGGATAAGTTTAGAGGAATTTGTGTGATAAGCGGGTAACGCATAGAACCCACGGGATTAGTCGGGGTGTGCTAGGCGGCCTCGGAAACCTGAATGGTTTCAAAAACATATATCCTTTAAAATATCCTCTTTATCGGACTCGTGATAACTACAAGCCTAAACTCCCTAAATCAACCAAAGGCTTCACAAAGATTGGTCCCCACTCATTGGACTCAAAGGCCAGAATTGGCAAGCAAATGACATCTATCCAACTGAAAGAGACTCATCTCAATCTGGATCAGAGTCGTGTAATCAGTGCAGCGTCAATCTGTTCAAAAAAAAAAAAAATCTAAGGAAGAAATATCCCTGAAAATGACAGTGATCATAAGAATCACATGGGTGGAGACAATAATTTAAGCAGAATTGAGAGGAGAAGCAACTGTGACAGTTGTGCTGGCTATTCATTCAATTGTGATCTGCTTATAGATTTGAAGAATATTGATGCCATTCTTCTCATTGGAGAGCTGGGTTTCTATGCAACTTGCTGCTGTGAATATGAAACTTGTAACTATGTAGAGAGATTGTGCAGCAATAATAAGTGAAAAAAGAGGCAAAGTTATGCATTTACACATTACCAAAATTTTCCATTTCGCAAGCTGAAGTTCATATACACATTTCTGGTGATGATAGAAATGTATAATTTCACCCCATCATATGAACACAATCAAACACACTTTGTTGATGAATCTTCTCGCTACAAAATATATATTCTTAAATCTTTCTTCTCTCTCAACATTAATCTCCCAGTACTTTGTCGGCGCTGCTTGCAGATCTCAAAGGGGTCTCTACTCAATTAGCAATGTCCCACACTGGAACTGCCAGCATTTTCACACAAGAACACCAAGGAAAAAAAAAAATGTTAAACTCAAAATTGACTCTGTTCATATATCATTTTGAGAAGATGAGTTCATATATACCTTGTATTGTTCCTCCTGCTGAATAATGAACTGCTTTGTATACTTCCGCTGCCACCCCTGCCTTGCATAAAAGATCCAGAAGATGAGGGAAAGCATCACAGACACGGAAATCACTGCCAGGCCTGCGTAGACCCATCGTCTGTATCGGCTGAGATCAGGGCAGTCGGCCGCACTTATCTCTGTAAATGTTTCTCGCACAAAAGAGCAGTCTGCGAGCTGAGTGAGAAAGGTGCATACTCGTAGATACCACGGCTCACCCTAGCAGCGGCAGTAAACTGTTATGTATAGGGCTGGAGTCAGACGGCCTATGTTGGTACAAATCTCATTCCCATTGGCAACGATGACTGGGCACACATATCCCTGCCACACCTGAAATTAACAAAATATGTTACATATTTGTTTCTTGTCCGAGTATTTCTACGGAAAATGCTACAAGTATCTCATCTGATATTCATTTGAGTCATCTCTATCGTTCAGAGGTGAAAATGCGGAGAATAGGTGCAAATTGACATAACCTTTTGTTAAAGCTATTTTTATTTTATTTGAATACCCAAGTCCGGTGTGTTTAAAGCTAACTGGGATAAGATATAACTTGTACCCTTTCTATTACAATCAAGAAATTTTGAGCTATGTTTAAGGGCAGTCACTTTCCACCCTCACATTTGTAATTTCGATGTGCAAGTGCAATTTATTTTAGTTTCATTGTTCGTATCGTGCCTTGCAAAAGACAATTCCCTATAGCAAATATTAATATCTCCCCCCTTTCTAGACTCGATCTATGAAAACTTTGGAGAGATAAGCCACAGTTGCATGAGCTTCAGCTACATGAGAATGTAGCATTTGCTTCTCATATTCTCTTACCCAAAAACTAGACACCACTACCAAATTAATGTCACACATAAAAACTAGCCAAACTTTCTGCAGAGCTGAGATTTTTGTGCTGAGATGTCATGTTGATGGAAAAGGAACTATGCGATGAACTGATCATGACGACTGTGATCATAATAGTTACAATTTTCTCGATCATGCATGATGTTAAAACCATATTTAAAAAAAAAAAAAAAAAAAAAAAACTTTAAAGAAGACCACACCTGTTTGCGCTTTTTATGTTATAGAAATAGGTGATCATGCCAAACTTCAAGGTTTATATATTTTCGGGAAACCATTCGGGCTTCCACTATGTTGAACAATGAACCAATACATATTTAGGAAAATATCATTGTTTACCTGGGATGCGTTGCCAAAGTTGACCTCCCCAAAGAGGCATGTGCGATCACTCATGGCCGGTAAGTATGGGCTGCAGAGAGGAGGCACCAACGGTCCAGACTGGTTATAGTTTAGAGGTGGACCTAAGACCGGTGTGCACGACGTGCACAGATAAGACCCCGTTGACCGTGGCAAGGAGCGTCGACCGACTGACATGAGCCAGCTCTCGGTTGGTCCCGGTCGACCGGGTCGATCAACCGAGGACAAGGGATCGACAGACGCGTTTTGCTCTCCTTTCTGAATTCGGACTCCTTTTCTATTTTGGGGTCGAATCCAATCAAGATTTTCTAAAACCCTGGGACTCTGTGGTATAATATGGGCTTGGAGCCCTCATGTATTATATCCATGAAATCCTTGAAAATATCCTCTGGTATTTGCTTGTATTGATTGTTGAATCAATAAAATCTCTCTTTCTTGCCCCGAGGACTAGGCAAATTGCCGAACCTTATTAAATACTGTGTTGATTTGCTTTCTCTATTGTTTCTCTGTTCTTGATCGTGTGGGTACATCCCGGCTGCATCTATCTCTAATTGGTGGGTTCCTCATCGGCTGTTACCCCGCAAGCGCAACAAGTGGTATCAGAGCATCCCAGGTTCGTCGTGAGATCGTGTGTTGATTCCAAGAGCATCAGTTACTGTTAGGCGAAGATCGTGTATCGATCTCGAAACAGCATTGGGACTGTTTGTGGGATTGTATGTCGATCTCAAAACAGCGTGTCGATTACTCGAGGAATCAATTCGGATGAGTAGATCGCTTCGAAAATTCTTCGAGGGTTTCGCGTGGAGGTAAAGATTCTATCTTTATCTAGTTTATTTTATCTAACTCAGTTTGCTTTCGCATTGCTTTGAGAAATTAGTTGAGAAGATGGCTGGAGATAGTACATCTACAATGAAGTTCGTGAATCCACATCCGTTGAGGTTTAATGTGAAGTTCGACGGCAAGAACTTCGGTATGTGGAGATGTGAGGTGATGGATGCACTGACATCAAACCTCGAAAACACTCTACGATTGGAGAAGAAGTGCGATTCAACTACTGAAGAAGATTGGGACAAGATGAACCGGACAGCGTGTGGCTTGATCAGATTTTATTTGACACAAGACATCAAGTATTATGTTACATGAAACATCTGCGAGGCAGCTGTGAGAGATCCTAAAGAAAAAGTATCTGACGAAAAGCGTCGAATCGCGGTTGCAGTTGAAAAGTAAGCTTTATCGTTTCCACATGAAGAGAGGATGTTCCATTAACAAACGCATGAATAGCTACACAAAGCTTCTTACAGAACTGGTTAATGTGGATGTGGAGATCAATGAAGAAGATAAGGCAGTAATTCTACTGAATTCTTCTGAAGAAGAGTGTGAGACCTTTACTCTTACATTGATCAATGGAAGAAAATCCCTTAACTACAATGAGGTGTCTGCTGCTCTTGTGAATTATGAAGTAAGGAGGCAGGACAGACTGTCTTCTTCAGGGAGCACAACAGCAGAGGCATTCGATGTAAGATGTAAAGTTCCGATCGGAAGGGAAGAGGTGATCAGGAAAGATCAAAGTCCAGATCAGGTTTCAGAGATCTGAAGAGAAGCCAGTGCGCCTTATGCAAGGGGCTAGGGCACTGGAAGGTTGATTGTCCGAAGGCCAAAGATAAGGAGTCGATGACCGAGGCAAATCTCGCACAAGTGGTCAGTATTCATGCCAGTACTTCACAAGCGGATGGATCGGACTCAGATTCATTGGTATTTTCTTTCTCTGTTACTATTACTGTTGGTTACTCAAATAATTCTGAGTGGATCTTAGATATAGGAGCTACCTATCTTGTGTGCCCGAACAGGAACTGGTTTTCTGGCTTTGAGAAGCTAGATGGATGTTTTACTGTCATGGGTGATGATCATCCATGTAATGCAGAAGGGATGGGTACAGTCCGTATCAAAATGGATGATGGGATAGTACAAGAATTGAAGGAAGTGAGGTATATACCTCAACTCAAAAGAAATCTCATCTCTGTTGGTGCTTTGAAAAGTTGGGTCTTGTGGTATCTATACGAGATGGTGTTCTCAAGATGACCAAAGGCTCAATGGTGGTTATGAAGAGCTTCCACCGGAGCACTCTACTACTTGAAGAGTAGTACAGTTACAGGTCAGGTGGAGACTTCTAATTCTTCAGATGATGGTTGCACACAAGTCTGACAAATGAGGGTCGGACACGGAGGTGAAAAGTCTTTACAAGCTCTAGCAAAGAAGGGATCATTGAAAAGTGCTTCTACCTGCAACTTGGAATTAGGTGAACACGGCGTTCTAGACAAGAAAGTGAAATTCTACACTACTCACCATTCTGAAGGTCTTCTTGATTGTGTTCACGTAAGTATTTGGGGACCTGCTAAGACTGCATCGCTTGGAGGTCATAAGTACTTTGTCTCTTTTATTGAAAATTTATCTAGGCATTGTTGAATATATCCCATGAGACAAAGGTGTGAAGCCCTAAATATGTTGGTGAAATGGAAGGATATGATAGAGAAGCAGACTGGTAGGAAGATGAAGGAGCTACAAATTGGTAATGTCGAAAGATACAAGAACTAATTCTTACGATTTGATCAGAACAATAATATTGGTACTCACTTCACAGATGAAATACATGGGCTGGCTAAGGAGATCAACCGTTCTTTACTGGAGAAGGTTCAGTTTTGTTGTCTAATGCATGATTAGACAAATTATTTTGGGCTGAGGCGATTGTATATGCTAGCCATCTCATAAATGGATTGTCATCGACTACGATAGAAGGTAAAACTCTACTAGAAGTTTGGTCTGGGAAAGCTACTCAATGTCATAGTTTGCTGCGGGAATTTGAAAGTCCGGCCTACTTTAGTACCAACGATGACATGGTGAATCCGCGAGCAAGAAGTTTGTGTTTTTGGGTGTCAAAAGAAATATGAAAGGCAACAGGTTATGGGACCCTGAAAATAAGAAGATCGTGTTGAGTCAGCATGTCACGTTTGATGAGACTTCAGCGTTGAAGTCTACCGAAGACCAAGGAAGTATCGCAGCGGGTGGAGGTTGATGCTACACCATCTCCAGTTGGTTCGGCATCAATGAGGACTTCACCGGATGTGACACCGGGTGGAAACATGTAGCCAGTTTTGATGCTCAACAGGTTGAAGACATTGATGAGAATGTCAAATTATTTGCAGCAATTGAAACCAAGATAAAACCACGAAAGTGAGTGAAGAAGTATGAATTTCAAGTTTGTGACCGCGACAAACTCAAGTTGAATGTCGTTCTCCATGACGGTAGTGAGGAGGTTCATATGACTCATGCAGGTCGGTTTGCTGCTGAAGATTCAGGCACAAGTGCTTGAGCTTAATGTAGCTCATTTCAATGGACTACGGTTGGCTTAATCCATTTGGCAAGGTACGTAGGCAGCTGTAAAGGCGCAGCCATTTGGTGATGCAACATGTATGAAGTTATATGTTGTATTTGGGTTCTCAAAAAGCTGATTGGGACTTCACGTAGAGGTGAAGAGTTGGACTTCACGTAGAGGTGAAGCATTGTGATCTCGATGAACAGTTGATCTTCTAGTAAGAAGATGATTAAGCTTACATAAGGGGTTGTGCATCCAGTTTGTTGAAGCCGATGATGGTGTTTGGTGTGCTCTACTCAGATTTGATTGGACCGTCTCGAAAACATGTGAACTGGAGAGAGCCAGTCAATTGGAGAGTCAGTGTTGGCTCATGATGAGCTCTTCTTGAGGTCATTTGGAATAGAGTTCCATGAAGTTACTGAGTGGGAGACATATTCGCTGGTCGGCTCGTATGGTATTTCTCGTCGGTGGAGTGATCGGAAGGCATGTATGGTACATTCCATTTGGATAGATGAGCTAAAGTTGGAAGCTTACAATTGATATTGGAGTTTAGTGAGAGTTGCAGGTGGCAGTGACAAACTCAATTTGAATCCGGTGAGATCAGTGGAAATCAATTGTACGTGTGCTGACGATTCGTTTGAAGGAGCAGGTTTCGTCTGTTAGCCAAGTCAAGATCGTGCGTCAATTTCACCAAGGTTATGTGTCGATTTCATTCGGAGCGCTCAAGCAGACATCACGTGTTGATTTCGCCGAGATCATGTGTCGATTTCGTCAGGTGTTCATTGGAGTTTGACTTAGATTTGAAAAATCTTCACCGAGGTGAAGAATTGTAGGGAGAGAGGAGATAAAGGAGATAGAGGAGATAACACAGAGACCAGAAGTCAAAAGGAGCAAGAACGGCGCATGCAGCAGGCTAAGACAGAACCCGGTCGACTGCCCAGTCGACCGGTGTGCAGACGTGCACAGATATGGCCCGGTCGACCGCCCAATCGACCGTGACAAGGAACGGTCGACCGACTGACATGAGCCAGCTCTCGGTTGGTCTCGATCGACCGGCCAGTCGATCGATAAACGCGTTTTGCTCTCCTTTCTGGATTCAGACTCCTTTTTTGTTTGAAAGGATCGAATCCAGTCAGGATTTCCTAAATCCCTGGGACTCTGTGGCTATAAATATGGGCTAGAGCCTTCATGTATTGTATCCCTGAAAATATCCTCTGGTATTTGCTTGTATTGATTGTTGAATCAATAAAATCTCTCCCCCTTGCCTCGAGAACATAGGCAAATTGCTGAACCTCGTTAAATACTGTGTTGATTTGTTTTCTCTATTGTTTCTCTGTTCTTAATCGTGTGGGTACATTTCCGGCTGCATCTATCTCTAATTGGTAGATTTCTCATCGGTTGTTGCCCCCCTCGTGCAACACAAGGCAGTATATGCGTGAGGGTGATGGACCCAGTCATCCATTGCAACACGTGTCAGCCGCCACACTGATCATGAAATGGGAACAAAAGAGAATGTATCTCAAATATTCTATTACATCACCATATTAATCGTAAGACAGAAAAAGAAAAAAGGATGAGAAGCTTCAATCTTTCCTACAACATTTAGACATATCTAATGGACATTTAGGACCATTTTTGCTTTCGTTGGTTGAAAGACCCATTCAAAACTGACAAGGACGAAGTTCTGATACCATAATTACCAAAAGAAAAATGATTTTCTAACTCATAACAGTTCTTGAATTTAAAAAAGAAAAGAAATAATATGGCTCGAGGCAAAAATATGTAGCATATTGCAACATAATCTAGTTTAATTGTCAAACAAATCTATGAGCAGGACTATTTTCTAAGCAAGGACAAGCTGAAAGTTCACACTTACCCCATGATTACAAGCGATTATCTTTTGAAACTAATAATTCCACTAAAAAGGAGGAACTCGGAAAATACTAAGGTCACTTGCTTGTGACAAGAGATGGTCACAGGTTCAAGGCTTGCCTCATACATATCCAGAGAATTTTCACCCCTATCCAGGGAAGGGGGAGGGAAGGAGCTGAGAGTTGTCTACATATTATTTAAAAGAAAATAATTCAATTAAACAAAGTGCATTGCCACATTTATACGAAAATCTGATTGCTGGCTTCCTACTTCCAAGTAGAAACTATGGATGATTTCAACATTTTTTGCAATTCAACACTAAAGAAAAATCATGAATAGCACAAAACATCCAATAGAACATGTAAACCTAATAGCTCAATAATGAGACATGGTTATTATATCCCTTCAGGGTCTATACTCTTGAATGAAGGTTTCAAAGTTAATCTTGTCATACTAGTACTGCAAATTTGGAGGGAAAAAAATTGTGGGCCATTTTTTACATCTATTAAGTGCTCAATTGTAAAAATGAATCAAAATAAGGGGATTTTAATAAATTTAAAAATTGATGTGTGAGCATCGAATGGCCAGCTTCACAAGCATCTGGAATTATGCATTAGACAGGTGATTGCCACAAGTTCCTTTGTTTTTCTTTGAGATATCTCCGACCGCACCCCCACCCGCACCCTTACCACCACCACACCTCGAAGCTGTGGAAAAAGAAAAAGAAAAGAAAAGAAAAGCCGGCTCTGTATTGCTCCCACCCACCCTCAAAACTGGATGCTGCTTTGGTTTTCTTTGAACTCCAAACCCAAATACACACACAAAAAAAAAGGTTACCTCCCTTGCGGCCTTGCCTCTTGCTTTTCTTTGAGATATCTCAAAAACAGTACGCAGTAACACCCCTCTCTCTCACCCTCCTCGACGCAAAATTAATTTATGATGGATGATCTGTTGAAATCAAGCCACCATGTGCTTCTTTTGAATTGTAAGTAGTTTTTTTTTTTTCAAGTGGAAAAAATAATTAAGGCAAAATTGAAGAAAACTAGCTCTGTACCAGATGTTTGACATAGAACATGAAGGGAATTAATGGGGAAGAGGAAGATTAGGGAAGGAAGAAAGATCAAGAACAAGAAGAATCAAAATCAACAATATCAATCAGTAATTAATTCTCTTCATAATCAGAACATGTAATCAAATTCTAAAATCTTAGAAACGATGGAATATTCTTCCAAGATTATGGAGTAGAAACTTGAAAGATTGGATATAGTCTCTACTAATGTCTTCAAAGTGCTGGTAAGTTCCTCTCCTTACTCGACTTGATTATGTTTATATATTTTCAGGAATTGAACCGTCACCATCTAAGTCTGCATTATACACACTAGATCCTTTTATGTATCTTGAGGATATGCTTTTGAAACATTTGAGTATTAATGTCCAAGTGCTACATTATCTTGCATTATCTAGGTTTTTTTAATAATTGCATCAGATCTTCCATATCATAAATTTAAAATGATCCAATGGATTATTGGAGCTTTTGATGGATTGGTTGCCCTATCGGGATTGCAATCACCTTCAATTCAAAGGAAAAAGAAAAAAAATTAGGGTTTTGATAAGAACAATGAAAAGAAGAATTAGGGTTTAGAGATAGAATCGGATAAATTTGGGCTTCGCACCCTGTTGCGCGGGCTTCGCATCCCATACACCACGGATTTCACACCCAAAACTCAATAGCACACTCAAGAGGTTTTAACTGAAAATTTTTTTTTAATAATTTATTGTCTACTAATAAAAGAAATCGGATGCCTATTTATAGACTTTACGAAAGCGTACTTCTAGAGATAATCGATGTGATAGTAAACACTCACATAAAAAAACAACAATTCAAAAATAGACTAAGGAATGAAAAAACAACTGGCAACGGGTGATGTCCTCATCAATTCCCTGGGGTGGGAGAACTCGACCCTGTCGAGTGAGTGCTCCCCTCATGACGCATCTCAATCGGGTCAAGGTGGTGGTCGTGCCAGCAACACTAGTGCATCACATCAAAGTGAAGGTGGTAGAGGTGGAACTGGCTTTCGTGACAAAGTAGCCATCGATGGGAGCTCGAGTAAGATACATGCAGCGTGACAGGTCAACTCAGCTCCACTGAAATCTAACATATATACCAAATACCGATCTCTTGCAAAACTGGATCCTGGACTGCAAGGGATCATACAACATCCGACAATCTCAAGAAAAACGATGTCCTCATAGCCGCCACAGTTGGTACAGATTCATAGGAAGCTCTCCTGAAAGATCTACAAGGGTATCAACAGGCAGCTCTAAAACTTTCATAGGCCGTGGGAAAATCTCTTTTTGCTGTGACACCAACTCAGCAACAATTTCTGGCCGACTTGTCATCAACTTCTAGCTTTGATTATGGATCTTCAACAACCTTCACCACCTTACTGTCTAACATCTTCACCATCCCAACGAGAATCTTCTTACATTCAGCAATCAGATCGCTGAATTGTGGCCCCTCAAGGTGTGGAGCATACCGAGTATGAAGAACCTCTTGTAAGACAAGTCAATCTCGACAATCGATATGATTGTCTTTCAACCACCAATAAGCATCTCTAGAAGCTTCATTTGGGCATAATGACACTTCTGCGCAGGTGTTTGAAGAAATTTTCAAGTTGATTTTCTCACTTTTCGTATTCATCCTGATCATCAAAACCCCGAAAAATGAGAGAGCTGCATACATGTCCCTTTCAACCTCCTTCTCATCACCATCAGTATAAATGTATTTGTCAAAAAATAAAATCTTATGAATAAAATGCAGTGCATAAAGATCAGAGATTACCCAAGAATCTCAATGGCTCAAACGGCACTCAAATCAGACTGAAAATGTGGCCTAAAACTATAACGTCCCAATCCCACAGGTATGGGGACGTTACTGTGATGTATATACGCAGAGCAAAAATACCCTCACGTATATACGCTAAGCATCAATACAGGCAGGAATCAGAGTTCGAAAGTACATGGTGCATTATACATTCCAACATTAGAGTACAATTACAAATTTATCATAGGATGTGACACAATATTACAATAATATTACATCACAAATAAGCACAAAAGCGAGAATGTAAAGAGATATACAAGTATGAACTGTACAAAAGAAGCTCATGTTACAAAAAGAAAAGTCGAGAGTCGAGCAAGAGGGTCTGAAAGAAATGAACCCGAACGCTCAATCGTTGATCCACTACGCTACCGCTGTGCCACTCTGATCAACATGAAGTCCACCACGGTCCAAATTTTGGGATCTGAACATGTAAGTCCAGGGTAGTCAGAAAACTGCCCAACGAGTGGTAAGATAAGTGCCAAGTGGCGTGCATCATGATTCAAAGTCGCGATCTCGGTTGCCAACTCGGCGGGCACTGTTCCACATCGGTCGCGGCGTCGCGGAACGGACTCGGGCGAGACGCGCAAAATGCTACATATAGAGTTCAAAAAATTTTGAAAAAATCATGACAAATCTTTAAAAAATATAAACATCAAAATTGTCATATAACATGTCCAAAGCATATCACCAACACACTAAACATGAAGATAATGCATAAAAACATGCGTCGCGGTATTAAAATATCAAAATAAATGTATAATTTAGTAAATTATATGAAATTAATTAAATTTAAATTAATTATTATTTTCACTGAAGTAAAAATTAGATCTACTTTTCTAGTAAAATTTTAAATTATATGAAATTAATTATATGAAATTTTGGCTTGACTCGACCTCGACCCGGTCCCTTCGGTCGAGTCGGCCTCAACTCGGGTGACTCGACCGAGTCGGCCCCGAGTCAAGCAAAATAATGCAATAGGTTGATCCATGGACCGGTCTTGGAACAGGGAAGGTCGTTCCTCCGGTTTCAACTTGGCCGAGCCGGAACTGAAACGGTCGAGTTTTTGAATCATAGCGTGCATAAACAAGCACACGTGTATCGATAAACCCGAATAAAGAAAACATGTATCGAAAACCGTGTCGTGAGTATAGGCAGACAAATATGAAATGAGACATCAAGTAATGCATTAAATACAAGTGTAGACAAAACTAGTTATATAAGTTTAGACTTTGGATTCATGAGATTGATACGTAGAGGGGATACTCCAAACAAGAAAACCCTCATATATATATCATATACCTCATGTCACCATAACCTGAGTCCATGCAACTCGAGTTGCCCTAATATAAAAGAATAAGAATGGCAGGAATAATTACTGTCACAAAAATCATATACAAGAGGTGGGTAGGATAACTTAATTATACAATAGTAATCATCAGTGTCACATGTTATTCTAATCATTTCCTTCCAGTGTCCCATACCACTGGAAGTTCATATCGGGTTCGCACTCCAGTAGAACTCAATCCGAACTTTGATACAAGGATACTATTATTCGGATGAAAAAGTGATTCAATAACACCCATTACTGAGTTTATTATTATTTGATAATTAAGTTAAATCTGGGACAGAGGCGCGTGTTGTGCGCTTAAGCATGCAAGTACAAGCCGGTAAACTAGAATCAGGAAATCCAGTGCAGTAACTTAGAAATCATATATAATAAAGTAAAGTGTCAGCTCAAGTCATATTACATGAATAAGTGGATTACATCAGTAAAGCAAGTCACAAGTAAGAGTGGGCAAATCTAGTTGTACAACTCAATATACGACTTCATGAGACTAGTACGTCGAAAGAATAATCCAAATAAGAAAACTCTCATATAAATACCTTATGTCTCATGTCATCATAATCTGAGTTTATACAACCTGAGTTACCACATGCAGGAGAATATTAAAGTGTTGTATTTTAAGTTATCTAATAATAATCATTACCGTCTGAAATTTCAGTCATCCCCTGCTAGTGTCTCACATCACTGACAGTTTGTACTGGAGCTCGCACTCTAGTAGAACTCATTCGGATCAAATATGAGTACCAGAATCCAAACGAAAAGAGACCAAATATCTCACGTTCCTAATATTATTATTGTTTGATTATTAAATTCTTATTATTCATCTGATTCATATATTTAGGTATGTGTTACTGGTACACATACATCCACATATGAATAAGACGAGTTAAGTTGAATTCTGATGAAGATTGATAGTTTATATTTATAGTAGGTCCCGCTTCTGCCTAGGACAACGGCCTATAAGATTATGGCTCATGCTTCTGAGGACTTATATTACGCCTCACATGACACTTAATCGCGGGCTTATATTATGTCCCACATGACACTTCAGATATATCCACCATTATAAATAAGTCATCATACTGGCGTCCATAAGTTTCCCTCATCCCCACATTATTACTAAATTATTATGATTATCGATTACGGGGAGTAACAAGAGTAACAGGAGATATAGGGGTACAGGATCACTGTATATATAACAGCACAGGTGTCAAGTCCCCGTAATGTGATAATAATAAATTAGGCAAGTAACTATACAGGTGACAAGTGACAAGTGATAACATGCAGGTGTTAAGTGATAACATGCAGGTGTTAAGTGATAACATGTATATGTCAGGTATCAAGTGGTAGCAGAATAGATATTAATTGTTATATAACAAGATAAGGGAAAACGGTACAGAACAGGAGATCTGTACGAACACCGAAAAATAATACAGTCTTTGAAAAACAGTTTAAGTAAAGATTTCAAACTCTTCACAAGGGTTAAAACAATTAGTCAAATTATCAATAAGCGAGCGAGCAAGAAAGTAAGAGAACATCCAAGCGGGGCTAAGCAAAGCTAGCATACAACACTAGACATCATGCTCCGCGTGATTACCGCTCACAATACAGCTAAACACACGCGATAAAGTGAGCGTATAAATGATATGCTAACGCATGTGGCGAAGCCGCACTTACTGCTTAACTACGCTCTAACGGATTTAGCGGTAAAGCGCCAAGGTTTTAAATATCGGATATCGGAATCGTATCGGATGGGGTTTTTTCATATCGGATACCGGATATCGGGGGAGATATCGGGGATACGCGCGCATATCGGACGTTCGTATTGGACACTATATATAATGAAATATTGATAATTAAGAGTTGATTTAGAGTCATACATATCATCTACCTAATAAAAATGATGTAATATGCTGGCAGAGACAGTAAAAAATAATGTAAATTTGCACGCAGTCGTGCAATATATAAGTTATTTCATATCGGGTGATATATCAGACGATTTATCAGCCAATATAGGGTAATTTATCGGCTGATATTTCAAATATCGGCCGTTTTTTGCTGCAAACGATATGGCGAACGATTTTCCCATATCGTATCGGCAGCAGGCAAAAAAGCAGATATCGGACAATATCTCAGCCGTATCGGCCGATATTTAAAACAGGGTAAAGCGCTGAGCGCCAAGCTCGCCTACCAGGCGGAGTGCGAGAGACCCGTAGGGTCTTAAGTCTGAAGAATGGTGTAAAGCCCAGAGGACTGAATGTAAGCCCGGAGGCTGATAAGGCAGAAGGTCGAATGAGTACCTACAGAAAATATTAAAACCATACAAGCACACATATAAATATGGCAAATAATAATCAACAGTGTTGGGAGCTAAAGGAGAGACCGTAAATGGTCTAAGCTCACTCCTTGCAGCCACCACGAAACTCAGAGGGTAAGGGCACAGTGCCCATTGGGTAGCCCGGGCGGTGAGCTGTACGGGGGTACCTACACAAGAATTAGTACTAACACATGCACAAATATAATATTGTCTACACTATTACAGGCAACAGTCCACAAAATACAAGTACACACCCCCACCGATACAAATCTACATGTCCACAATACAAATACAAATCCACCAATACATCAATACATATACATAGCTCAATTAATACAAATCACCCATCGAAGCGGGGGAACACAATAAAGCGAGAACACTCGCCTAAAATCTTCGAAAAACGTCGTAAAATCTCGGATTATCAGAAACATGTGTATGCACCACCAATATATTAAAATATGCAAATATTTAATTTTAAAGAGAGTAAAAGAGAGGAGAGAGAATAAGAGAGAGTTGCAGGGGAGAGAGAGAGAAAGAGTTGCAGGGAGAGAGGAAGGGAAATTAAGAAAAAGAAGGAAAGAGAGAGGAGGGAGGTGGCGCTCACGGCCATGGGTCGTGGGCGCTGGCCGCGCCGGCCACGGAGGAGGCACCCCGGCCAGGTGGGCGGCGTCAGCCAGGAGGAAGAGGGGAGAAGAAAGGAGTGAATGTGGAGTGGTGGAGGTGAGAAGAGATGGAGGCGGAGATGATGGTGGTAGAAATGGTGGCTTGGATGGTGGAGATGGTGCCAGAGGGGAGAGGTGGCCGGAGGAGGAGCTAGGACACGCCGGAGTTGATGGGGGATGGTGGGTTTTGGTGGTGGTGGAATTTGGTGGTGGAGTAGAAGGAGGAGGTGAAATTGGAGAAAAGAGAGAGTAGAAGAAGGTGGTGGAGATGGTAGCCGGAGTTGGGGCGTCGGGGAGGAGCCGCGAGGGTGCCGGAGGGGAGAAACCGCCGGTGGTGATGGCCGGTTACATAGGAGGAGATTGAGAGAAATTAAAGTGAGAGGGAAAGAAATTAGTGAGGGAGAGAGGGAATTGTGAGGAGAAAGAAAGAGGGGAAGGAAGAGCTGTGTCGCTGGCCAGATGAAGAAGAAGAAAAGGAAAAGAAGAGAGAAAAGGGTGGAAGGTTGTAGAAGGGTGTGGAAAAAGAAAAAAGAAAAGGGAAAAGGAAAAGAAAGGAAAAAAGGAAAAAGAAAAAGAAATGGAGGGAAAAAGAAAAAGAAACAGAGAAATTACCCGAGCTAAGTCCAGATTCAGACAAATACAAATATTATTTTATTCGGCTAAAATTTGACAACTTCAGAAAGATCCCTAAAATTCTCTAAAATAGAAAATATTATACTGAGGTACATGATGAAATCGGATTCAAGAAATTCAATCCTATTTTTAAATTAAAAATTCTAAAATCAACCAGTAATACCGACCGACACCAAATCCGGTTGAATTTTAATAGACTCAAAAAATCTTTAAAAATGCATTAAGATAAAAAATATGATCTTGAGAAACAATGTGAAAGCAGTTTTTAGAAATTCAACTCCATTTGTAAATTAAAAAACCGAAAATCGATCGACGATACAATTGATTCCGATTTTGAAATTTTGCAGAATAATTCAAAAAAAATTCAGAAAATCATGAAAATTTTAAAATATTAAAAAACAGTGTTGAAACTGAAATCGGTCAAATCTGACACCAGAAAGTCAAATCGAGCAGTATACTAGGATCGGTTTCCCGGTTCAGACCAGGGCTAACTCTGAGTCTAAAAATCTGAATCTGATACACAATGATAATATAAATAATCATAAAACAAAAATAAATACTGAAGTAAATTGAAATAATACAATCGAAAAATTAAAATACGTATCTGAGTATGTATTCGAGAAACGGGGTGTCATAGAAATGCTGATTTGCTGCTGTAGGGACAGCACTGGCACCAAATATGGGCTCGCTAAGATCGAATTTGCTGTTTAAATGCCATGAATTCTCTTCAGCGGCTCCGGGGCTCAATTACGGACCCAATGCTTCAAAAAGAGCTCAAATGGACTCCGAACGGGTAAGATACGGGCTCTGAACTTAGGTTGTACTGCACAGTTGACTGAATCAACTAAGTAGGTGACTCAGAAGCTGACGTCAGCAATCAGCTGATTGGTTTGGGTCGGGTCCGAGTTGTAGTGGGTTGGGCTGTTTAGATCTGACCCGACTCCACCAGTTACTTAAACCCCAAATGGGTTTAGGTTCGACCAGCTTTAAATTACGCCTGATTGATCCTCTCTCCCCCAATCAAACCTAGGGCTCGAAAGGCGGTGGGAGGCGATTGCTCCTCTCTCTACCACGATCAAAGTTGAAATCGAGGGCGGCGGATCTGGAGCTCTCCTCGGCGAGGCTCAGGTGATGACAAGGACGGCGATGAATTCAATCGAAGGAGGAAGTGTCGGCGTTGCTCTGATGAAGACAGTAAAGCTTCGATGAGGTTCTTGCGACTTCTAAGGACGAAGACAAGCTCAGAAAGGCAGCGGTGAAGCGACGATGATCTCTTGACGGTGATGGCGACGGGATCTCTAGGCGATGGGGTCGGTGGGCGGTTCATCCGCGTCCACGAGGTCTAGCTAAGGAGATGATGGCGTGGAGATCTCGACTTCTGCGGTGTAGATCTCGTCGGAGTTGAGGGCAATCTTTGTCGGAGAAGAAGGCGGTGATGGATAAGGCGCTGTTGACTAGACCTTGCTGAGGATGTTGTTGTTGCTGAACATGGGTAGGGGTGGCGGGTTGCAGAGGTGACGGCGGTGGACAGATGATGGATAGGAAGATGGATAACTGAGAAGATGGAAAGATAAAATTTTGGAATTTTTTTCTGGGAGGAGAAGATGAATAGTGAAGGATTGTATTTTTGGGTATTTTCAAAAAAAATTCAAGGTAATTTTGCTACAGTACCTTTTTTTAATAGATCTTGGGGTCTAAATCTAGGGTTTTATAGAAAATGCTAAGGTTTGAAGGAGAGAAAAAAATTTGGAAGGAGATTGAAACTAAAGCTCTGATATCAAACTGATGTAATACGAGATCACAATCATCTTCAATTCAAAGAAAAAAGAAAAACTAGGATCTTTATAAGAACAATGAAAAGAGGAATTAACATTTAAAAATAGAACCGGATACATTTGGCTTCACACCCTTGTGCGGGCTTCACACCCCGTACACAACCGGCTTCACACCCCCTTACACCACGGGTTTCGCACCCAAAACTCAATAGCACACTCAAGAAGTTTTAACTGAAATTTTTTTTTAATAATTCATTGTCTGCTAATAAAAGAAATCTGATGTCTATTTATAAGCTTTATAAAAGAGAACTCTTAGGGGATAATCGATGTGGTACTAAACACCCACATAAAAAAAAGACAACTCAAAAATAGACTAAGACATGAAAAAATAACTGGCAACTGGTGATGTCCTCATCACTATCAAGTCATTTTTTGTAAGAAAGTAAGCATGCTTGAAACTCACACTTGGTACAAGCTTGCCTTATGATGTTAGATCTTCAATGTGACGAATACGATGATTTGATTCCACACATGTTTACTCATATTCTGAAAAAATAAAATAAAAATAAAGATGTGTTATTATCTCTCAGATAATGGAGTCTACTAAAGAACATGTGATTGAGAGTGAAGAACCTTCATAGTTTATCTCACAGATGCTACAAGAAGAGACAATTATTAATCTTTTGCCTGTTGCACACAAATTAGTGGAGAAATAATAGGAGAATATGCCTATAAGGCTATAAGTCAAATCCTTGTCAAGAGAGCTTTGCGCTTTATAACACGATGAATTACATATTATAGTGCAGTTTTGGCAAGCAAAAGCAAGGTACTTGAAAGCAATGTTTAAGATCAAACTCAAGTTTTTGCAACGTTGGAACAAGGTGCAGTCATAATCATAGTTAAAGTTGGTGACACTACCACTCCTCCCATCCATCCAGAATCAGCTTCGATCAACTTAAGATCCCTCCTCCATCACCACTCTCGATATAAAGTCAAGCATCTATTTTCAACTACATAATCATTGAGTTTTCTTTCTTTTAGTTCTGCTTTCTTTATACCAAATTTGTTTATATTGGTGATAACTTCTTTCAACAGGGGGATAATTGGTGGAAAATTCGTTGTGATAGATGATCCTTTGAAATCCATGAAGCTACTTTTAGATGATATAATAGGTAATTGGTTATAGCGTCATATTAGCATTTAAAGTCTTATAGAGTACCAATAATTTTAAGAGTCATACTTTGAGTAGGATATAGTTTTATATGAGGTTTATATATTATAAAGAGAGGTTTGTATAGTACTAGTAATTTTAAGAATCATACTTTAAGTAGGATTCAATCTTATATGAGATTTATATAAATAGAGGTTTCATCATGGATTTTATGCAATTATGTTTTATAATGTCTGAGTATCATGAAAGATGTAGTTCTTTCTAGTTTAGCATGATATCAGAGTCCTATAGTTTTTGATTCAAATCTCCACCACCACATGCCACACCCTTATGATCTTTCTTCTTTCGATCCTTCTTTCTCTTCTTTTGTTTATTTCTTACTTCCCCATGGCCCCCTCACTACTAAATTTATTTTTCTATTCGTTAGGTGGTGTTCATAAAAAAAGATACAGACAATCTGGTAATATACTGATCGACAGTTCAAATTTTTCTGTTCATAAATTGGTGTAAATCAGTGTATCAAAATCTATTTTTGGTGATCTAAGAGTCGATTTCTATGTTTTTGGGTGTTCTGATGGGTTCTATTGATCTAGTTTTACTTAACTTTGCACTTTTCTAGTAAGTATGCGAATCTCTAAATTCTTCTCTTGTGCTAAGTTCTATGTAGCGCACACACTTCCATCATGGAGCCGTTGTGTGTGACATGCATGTCGAATACACGTTTCCTGTGTATTTTTAAGAATTTGTCGTGTGTCCACGTGTTTTGTCCATTTCAATTTTGTCGTGTCCATGCAACATGGACTGAGATTGATCTCTAAAGCCTCCCTTTGCTGGTTTGGGGATCTTTGAATTCTAAAATTCTAGCTCTATCCAAAGAGAGGACTATTTGATTTTTTGCACAATATTCACATGTGTTTTTAGTTTGCAGTCCGGCTCAGCTTGGTTTAATTGCAACTTCGACACTAGCACCAACAATACAACAGTTTGGCATAGTTTACAGAGTAGGTAAATAATCTAAATGGTTCGGGTAACAAAGAAAAAACTTCAATGCATTTTAGCGGTGTAGTTTGATATAGTCATATTCATTAAGGAAAAAAGAAAGCATAGCATTATGGTCAAGTGTACATTAAGGTCAGTCCTCAAATGTGCAGAGCATTCTCTAATGATTTTCATTCTAAATTTGAAGCAACTGTCAGATGTATTTGCTGCATTCTTCCGATAAGCATAATTTTCTCACCCAACATATAAGAAGACAGAATGCCCTAGTATACAATACTGAGCTATAAAAACAAAAGAAGAAGAATAGCACGCACTTGTGGAAAAGAAGAGCAACACCACATAAGATGAGCGTGCCTGCAACAAAAATCCACCCAATAACCACTAAGCTGCAGAGATCACCAGAAAAGTTGATGAGAAATGTTCATAATGCTTACGGAAAGATATTTAACAATATCTAATAGTAAAAAGAGGTGAAGAATGCATTAAAGTTAAACCAGAAGTGGATGATCCTGGTGTATCATCTAACTTACACGTAGACCAGAAACTGCAATCCAAGTACAGAAAACACTGCAAAAAAGAAAAAAGAAAAAACAGAGAAGAAAAACAAGGTTATATCACTGAATTAACAAATGAATTAGAAAATAGTATAGTTTGATGTGGCTTCATAATGTATATGCATACATAAACCAATAAATACCAAAACAAGCATCACTGAAGCAACAGCAACCAAGAACACTTGCCTGCAATATAAAAGTATTTTAACTCAGTAAGAGATATCCAGTAAAAATCTTACAATATTTGAAAGGTGAAAGCTATTATTACACCGTATCCAAAACATTATCAATATTTTCATGGTTGCTTGAGGCCCGAGAAGAAAGCCCATATGCTGATGTATTAAGCTTCTTCTGTATGTTTTCATTTTTTTTTCTGTACATAAGCTGGAAGGAAAACATGGTCCACATCAATACTTTTAGCAGCGGCCAAACTGCTCGAGAAATTCTTAAGGTTGTCTGCAGTGAGGTTTGCTTGGGCCACTACATAATCCAAAGTCTTTGAGGTGCTGCGGTGGAACTTCCCCTGAGCGCTGTACAGAATACCGGATCCAATACTGGACACATTTCACAGAAAATAATTAAATTAACAAATCAAATTCCAATAGAACCATAAGAAGAAAATTTTCAAGAACAAAAATGTGCCATGGATTCATAATGAAATAATTCAAGAATAAAAGTGGTGATGGGACACAAACACAAGCATACATTGTAACGCAGGTGAATGGAATGAGGAGGATAAGAGAGCAAACAAATGCTGTGCGGGAATAAGAGTAAGATCTTCGCATGCAGCAACAGTAGCAGCAGCACATGAAAAACAAAGCCACCCCAAAGACCCCAAACCATACAAGGGCGACGATGAATGGGGGAAACGTGCTATAACCAACAGACTGTCAAAGATTTGGAAGAAACTGTGAGAGGTATAATCTAACAGAACAAACAAAGTGACTACATGATAAGCTCAAGTGAGGAAGACCTCACAGCCCAATAATGTGTTTCGCTTATATTCCAACCACCCGTATAGAGCTTCTATCCATTCAAAGGGTCTCTCCTGCTTGTCCTCTCGGCCGCTAAGACAAAAGAGGAGTTCTCCACCAAAGGCCCATGTGGTGGAGGCACCTCAGCGACCAACCTTCTTGACGAAACCAACTAATTGTTTCCTATGTGAGGTAATAAAAAAAATTATTTGCATGCACCTAATAAAGACAATGAAAAGATCATCCATTTCTTCTCAAAGACAGGAGTTAGGTGTAGTAGACAGTGCAAAACTAACTAGCACAAATCAGTTAAATCAAAAAAGGATAAGCAATATTCAACTTGTGAAACACCAATTGTAAAATTAACAACAAGAGGACATATTTAGATCGAAAGAAAAAGGTTTTGTCTCTTTGATATGTCCGAATAAGGAAACGCAACACCTCTTTTTTATTTTCTCTTTTAAATCTTTCTTTTATGTCTAAAGCTCACTAGAAACCAAATTCCACAAAAAGAAAAGAAATGAAAATATGGAGTTAAGAACCATGTCATCCAGCTCTCAACAACAAATATAAAATATACATAGAAACTTATCTTTTCAACTAAAACAGGATTTCTCCACTCCACAACATGTCATTTAAGCAAAAAGAGACTCCAATATTTCCTTTTTCTAGAATCTCTTGCCCATGTAATCCATCTTTTTGAGGAAAGCCATGTGATCCATCTTAAAACCCAAAACCACACCCCACAAAATAAATAAAAAAACAAGTAACTCCTTGTTACAAGAAATATGACATTAATGTATACACAATAGAATCAAAACGAAAAAAGGGTTAAACCTTATATATATATATATGAGAGAAATGTAAATCAGCTGACACAGGAGGTAACTCCCTCCTATGTCGCACTCAAAAATCGTATTTTCCGAGTGAATTTTCAAGATCCGACCGCACATTATCATCTTCATATTCTAAGATATACATATATAAAAAATCAAGTGATTTGAAGTTCGTTTACTTATTGATCTAATCGTTCCATTTTATTCTATTGTTAAAAAACCGTTAATCTTTGAACCCAAAGAAAATGGAGTAAACAAACTTCAAATCACTTGATTTTTTATATGTATATATCTTAGAATATAAAGATGATAATGTGCGGTCGGATCTTAAAAATTCACTCGGAAAATTGATTTTTGAGTGCGACATAGGAGGGAGTTGCGTCCTGTATCAGCTGATTTACATTTCTCTCTCTCTCTCTCTCTCTCTCTCTCTCTCTATATATATATATATATATATATATATATATATATATATATAGAGAGAGAGAGAGAGAGACTTCCTTCCAAAAGGATTTGAGCCCGAATCCTTCTCACTCAAATTCAAACATCTGACATTCGAATACAAGATCCACTCCGTTGAAGTCGATTTATATTATTTCAAGTGTTTATAAATCAAAAATCAAGTGTTTTGAATACTTTTTGCCCATCCATCAAGCGGCACAAAAGGACGGCCGAAAGTAGTGAGTTGGTTAGATCTATGTCTTTAGACATACCAATTCTCGATCCGGCCATTTGATTATGATCTAAACATTTAAAAAACTCCTCCAAACTAATTTTGTTAGTTTTCAAATGTTCTACACAGTTAAACTAACCAATTCACTATTTAGGCCATCCGTTTTTCCCTTGATGCTTGAGCAAAAAGTATTCAAAACACTTAATTTTTTGTTTATAGATACTTGAAATAATATAGATCAACTTCAACGGAGTGGATCTTGTATTCGAATGTCGGATGTAGGTATTTGAGTGGGAAGGATTCGGGCTCAAATCCTCTTGGAATGACACAAGACTACACACACATATACATATATATATACACACACACATATATATACATACATATATATATATATATATCAACTTCAACGGAGTGGATCCTGTATTCGAATGTCGGATGTAGGTATTTGAGTGGGAAGGATTCGGGCTCAAATCCTTTTGGAATGACACAAAACTATATATATATATATATATATATATATATATATATATATATATATATATATGCTTTGGTGAGTCACGGGGACGGTGTTCCACCTTGAAACGAATACTTAATTCTAAATTTTGCTTTGTCCTATGATTTGATCTTAGCGAATACTTAGTTTAGGAAGAGAGAGTCTCACCTGATCACTTTTAGAAGTGGATCAAGTGCGAGCCAAATAGATTTCTTTTTAACTAGGAGAGTAAATAAAGGTAGGTGCATCGATTGTAAGGTAGTACCGGGTGAGAGTGTAGTAACCCAACATAAACTCTTAGTTTTAAATGTTCGTATTAGAAGGAGATTTAGAAAGATTAAACGTAAATTAGATTATAAGATTAAGTGACGGCGGCTAAAAGAAGGTAACCAAGGAGTCTTTGTAGATCGAGTGGTACATGAAGTAGACTGAAAAGCCCAAGATGATCCCAATACAACATGGAACAAAATAACTAGCTGCATTATAAGAGTAGCTAAAGATGTACTTAGTGAGTCACGGGGTGGTGCTCCACCATGTAAGAACACATCATGGTAGAATGAAGAGGAAAAGTTGCCACTAAGATCAAACGACTCTTACAAATATTTGAAGAAAAATTTTAATGGAGTGAGTTTTGAAAGGTATAAGTTAGCTAAGAAGGAGACTAAGAAAGATGTTCAGAATGTAAGAGCTAAAGTGTACAAAGAAGTGTATGAGAAGTTGGACTCCAAAGAGGTTGAAAAATATATATATTATAAAATTGCTCGAATAAGGGAGAGAAAGACTAGAGACTTATGTACTGTGAGGTTATCAAAGATGAGGATCAGAAGATTTTAGTTCGAGATGAAAAAATCAAAGAAAGATGGAGAGAGTATTTTGACAAATTATTCAATGGTAATTCTACTCAAGATTTGGGTGACCTTACCATGCAGTGCCAGGATATGAACCGTAATTCTATGCGCGAAATTAGTGAATCTGAAGTTAAAAAGGCCTTGAAGAGGATGAGTCAAGGAAAGCTGTTAGCCCGGATGGAATTCCTATTGAAGTATGGAGATGCTTAAGAGAGATGGGTGTTAGATGGCTGGTAAACTTCTTTAATAAGATCTGGCTAACTAAAAAGATGCCAAATGAGTGGAGGAAGAGTACCCTAGTACCTCTCTATAAGAACAAGGGTCTCTCTATAAGAACAATGGTGATATCCAGAGTCGTTCAAACTACCGTGAAATAAAACTCACGTGTCACGTCATGAAGCTTTGGGAAAGAGTAATTGAACACAGATTAAGACAAAATGTTAAAATATCAGAGAACCAGTTTGGGCTCTTGCCGGGACGATCGACGACAGAGGCTATTCATTTGCTTCGTCAACTCATAAAGCGATTTCAAGAGAGGAAGAAAAATTTACATATGGTCTTTATTGATTTAGAAAAAACTTATGATAAGGTGCCAAGAGAGGTATTATGGTAGGCATTGATGAAGAAGGGAGTTCCTATCAAATATATTGACATAATCAAGGACATGTACGATGGAGTAGTGGCAAATGTCAGAACTTGTGAAAGCATAACAACTGATTTTTCTATCACAATTAGATTGCATCAAGGATCTGCATTGAGTCCATTCTTATTTGCAATAATAATGAATGAGCTTACTAGAGCTATTCAGGATGAGATACTGTGGTGTATGCTATTTGCTGATGATATTATCCTAGTCGATGAGACAAGAGCTGGAGTAAATGCCAGATTGAAGCTATGGAGGCAAACTCTAGAATCTCGAGGTTTTAGATTAAGTAGGCCAAAACAGAGTATATGAAGTGCAAATTCAGTAAACAAGAAATCTGAGATAATAGTATTATGACACCAGACGGACAAGGAATACCAATGAGCAGTCATTTTAAGCATTTGGGTTCTATTATCCAAAAGGATGGGAGATCAATAGTGATATCAACCATAAGATCCAAGCCGGCTGGTTGAAATGGAGGAGCCAACAGGAATTTTATGCGACCGTAACATTTCGTTATGGCTGGAAGGAAAATTTTATCGGACTATTGTTAGGTCAGCTTTGTTATATGACACAGAATGTTGGGCTATAAAGAGATATCATGCCCAAAAGATTAGTGTAGTATAGATGCGCATGCTTCATTGGATGTGTGGTAACACGAGGAGAGAGATAAGGTGAGAAATGAGGATATTCGTACTAAGATGGGCGCAGCCCCTATAGAACAGAAGATGAGAGAAAATCGCCTACGATGATTTGACCATATGCGACGTAGACCTACAAATGCGCTAGTCCAGCGAGTAGAGCGTATCAAATTGAGGCAAGTTAAAATAGTGCAGGGGAGACCAAAAAAACATGGATGGAGGTGATACGACAAGATATAGAGGCTAAAAGTCTTAATGAAGGCATATTGCTCGATAGGAATGAGTGGAGAAAGCTGAACCATGTGCCCGATCTAGCGTAGTTCTCTTTTGGTTTATGCAGCCTACCCCCAAATACTTGGGACAAATGGCTAAGTTGTTGTGTGTATATATATATATAAGTATTTGTACCACAATCGCCAGCTGAGAGGCTCTCTCAACTGGCGGTGACGTGGCTGAATCTTAGCCAAGGATCGAGGTTGAGATGGTTGAGATGAGATTTGCGATAACTTTGCAAAAAAAATCCTTGCTTTTGAAAATGAATAGTTGTATTCACATTCAGCTGCCCCGTTATTTCTCTCTCATAAGAACGCTCTCCTCTCTCGATCTCTTCCAGCGCCGCCTACCTCAACTCGCGCCTAGCACCTCTCACTCTCTCTCAGTGTCTCTCCTCTCTCGATCTCTCACGAAATCCAACCCAAAACTGCCCCCCAACGCCCCAACGTCGCCTCCTCTTACCCCGCCGCTCTCTCTACCACCTTACCCCAGAGTTTGTTGATTGATGGAGTGAGTTTGTTGTTGTGATTTTGATTTTTTATGTTAAATGTTGCAGTTTACTAATTGTTTGGTCTTTTTATAACAGGAGAAGAAAGCCTACCAAGATCAAGCAGCAGGAAGAGGAGGAAGGTTTTGAAAAGGAGAATGATCTTAGTGAATGAGAAAACTTTTGAGTTTTGTTTTATTACAGCTTTTAACTAAAAAATTCATTGATACATATTTGCAACTCAAGTTGCTTCTTCACTGTTAAAAGTGTGTTTGAGCAGAATTTTTTCTTTGGGATTGTAATTGTATTGAATTGTAATTGATGTTGGTTGCAGATTGGAGGTCGGTGGTCATCTTCTCCCTCTCTCACCTTCTCCCTCGTCATCAACAGAAAACGAACAACGAAAACGAGATCGGAGGTCGCAGTGGTCGTCTTTTCCCTCTCCCACCTTCTCCCTCATCATCAATAGAAAACGAACAAGGACGAGATTGGTGGTCGCAGTGGTCGTCTTCTCCCTCTCTCACCTTCTCCCTCGTCATCAACAGAAAATGAACAACAACGAGGACGAGTCGGAGGTCGAATGTCGTAGCCATCGTGCTCAGATTGGAGGCCATCACCGGCCTCTCTGTCGTCTTCTCTCCCCTCGCAGTCCCGATCCAACCTCAGCACTGACCTTGGTCGCAGTGGTCGTCTTCTCCCTCTCTCACCTTCTCCCCATCAACAGAAAATGAACAAACAACGTGGACGAGATCGGAGGTCGACGTCGGCCTCTCTATCATCTATTCTCGCAGTCCCGATCCAACCTCAGCACCGACACTTGAGACCAGGAGGGTCGCAGTGGTCGTCTTCTCCCTCTCTCACCTTCTCCCTCGTCATCAATAGAAAATGAACGAGACGAGATTGGAGGTCGAATGTCATAGCCATCGTGCTCAGATTGGAGGCCATCACCGGCCTCTCTGTCGTCTTCTCTCCCCTCGCAGTCCCGATCCAACCTCAGCACTGACCCTGGTCGCAGTGGTCGTCTTCTCCCTCTCACCTTCTTCCCGTCATCAACAGAAAATGAACAAACAACAAGGACAAGATCGGAGGTCGACGCCGGCCTCTCTATCATCTATTCTCGCAGTCCCGATCCAACCTCAGCACCGACACTTGAGACCAGGAGCGCAGTGGGTCGCAGTGGGACTTGTTAGGGCGGCGGCGACATCGATGGGGCGGAGGCGACACCGATGGGACAAAGGCAATATCGATGAGGCGGAGGTGACATCGACGAGGCGGAGGCGAGCTCGATGGGGCGGAGGCGACATCGATGGGGCGGAGGTGAGCTCGTCGGGGCGGCAGCGACATCGACGGGGCGGCAGCGAGCTCCATTGGGCGGTGGCAAGCTCGTCAGGGCGGTCGCGATGACGAGAAGGCGGCGGCGACATTTGGGGGAGAGGCTGGGATCGGGGGGAGGGGAATCGAGGAGAGGAGAGAGACTGAGGTGGGGAAGAGGGGTTTATTTAGGAAGAGAGGAGTTTATTTGTAAAATATTACTTGTTCGCGTCTCAGGCCCGATCTGGGGCTGAGATTCAGCCACTTCATCGCCAGCTGAGAGAGACTCTCAGCTGGGGGCTGAGGTATATTTTTCTCACACACACTTGTGTCCTTCGAAAAAGATTCGAGCTCGAATCCTTCTCATTCAAATTCAAACCTCCGACATTCGAATAAAATATCCACTCCGTTGAAATTGATCTATATTATTTCAAGTATCTATAAATCAAAAAATCAAGTGTTTTGCATACCTTTTGCCCATCCATCAAGCGACGCAAAGGACGTCCGAAAGTAGTGAGTTGGTTAGATCTATACCTTTAAACATACAAATTCTTGATTCGGCCATTCATTATGATCTAAACATTTAAAAGAAATCCTACAAACCAATTTTTGTTAGGTTTCAAATATTCTACACCGTTAAACTAACCAACTCACTATTTAAACCGTCCATTTTTCTCCTACTGGATGCATGGTCAAAAAATATTCAAAACACTTGAATTTTGGTTTATAGATACTTGAAATAATATAGATCAACTTCAACGGAGTGGATCTTATATTCGAATATCGGATGTTGGTATTTGAGTGGGAAGGATTCGTCCTCAAATCCTTTTGGAAGGACACAAGTCTCTCTCTCTCTCTCTTCTCTCTCTCTCTCTCTATCTCTATCTCTATATATATATATATATATATATATATATATATATATATATATATATATATTCAACTTATAAAATACCATTTCCAAATAAACAAAGACACCCCATTTCTCCCCAAAAATTACCATAAAACTAAATAGAACAATGCCCACATCAATAAAAAAAGGGTAAATACAAAATAAAACAACTCCAATATCTTGTGTCTCTTGCCCGTATAATCAACCCCAAAACCACACACACACCCCCCACAAAATAAACAAACAAATGAATAAATCCTGGTTATAAGAAGTATGCAATTAATGCGTACAAATATTACGCACTTCAGAGAGAAGAAAAAACAAAAGAGGGTTAAGCCTTGAAAACATATATATCATCGACTTATAACAACCCATTTCCAAATAAACAGAGACACCATATTTCTCCCCAAAATTCACAAGCCTAAATAGAATAATGCCCGCACCAAAAAGAAAAGGGAAAACTACAAAACAATCACCAACCTCAAAAACCCATTTCAAAATTTAATAAACAAAACAATGCAACATAACAAAAAAGGAAAAAAAAACATTCACAAGCAAATTGAAACGAAGAAGGAAACTTTTTTAGAGAAAGAGAGAGGAGAACCTAGATAAAGAAGAACACTTATTTGTGCAGAGACAAGATACCAATAGCTATGGTTCTTGGTTGTATATATATACACATATTGGTCACATATTTACACTGATTTAGGAGAAATAATAGGAAAACATTGACTGAGAGAGAATGGGAAACACATGGTGCATGAGTCTCATGTGTTCCTATAATCATGGAGATATTTTAGGATCTGGTCATGAGTCTCATGTGTTCCTATAATCATGGAGAGATTTTAGGATTTGGCTGATTTCATGAGGGGTTTCTTTCACATGGATCACATGTTTCACGTGAGTCACGTGTTGTCATTAATATCTCTAACATCCCCCACAAGCGAAGCGGGTTCGAAAGAACCGAGAGCTTGTTTTTCAGCATAGAAAACCTTAATGAGCTCAAAAGCTTAGTAAGGATATCTGCTAATTGGTCTTTAGTGCTGACAAACCGAACATCCAGGACTCCATTGGCGACATAGTCCCACACAAAATGAATGTCGACCTCAACATGTTTGGAGCATGAGTGACGAATAAGATTGATCGAGAGATATGTTGCACTGAGATTGTCACAGAGAACCATCGGGGGAGATTGCGGAACTCCAAACTCACGAAGTAATGACTGCAACCAAACGACCCCTGTTGCAGCATTGGCCACGCCCCTATATTCTACCTCAGTGCTAGATCGTGCCACAGTGCACCGCTTCTTCGAGCTCCAAGAAATGAGATTTATACCAAGAAAGACACAATAGCCACTGGTGAATTTTCGATCATCGATCGAACTTGTCCAATCTGCATCGTTGTAAGCAGTAAGCTATACAGAAGAATGACAAGAGAGAAAAAGGTCATGTTGAATGGTAGATTTGAGGTAACGGAGGATCCGTTTTACAGCGCTCCAATGCTCATCGGTTGGAGCTTGCATGAACTGAGCGACCTTCACCGAGAAGACAATATCGGGTCTGATAAAGCTTAGGTATTGTAGAGCCCCAACAGTACTTCTATAGACAAAGGGGTCAGAGAGAGACTTGCCAACAATCTTAGAGAGCTTACGGAAGTAACCATAGGCGAGCTGACAGGCTTGACACCATACATCTTGAGTCGGAGAAGTAAGTCACGGATGTACTTCTGTTGAGAGAGAAAGAGACCTGAGGGTGTACGGTGACACTCCACGCCCAAGAAATAGTGTAGTGGGTCGACGTCTTTTAATGAGAACTCCCGACCTAGTTCTTGAATAAGACGAGTGACAGCTCGTGAGTCATTGCTTGTGATGATGATGTCGTCCACATAGATAAGAACCAGAAGATCTGTCCCGACCCATCGGAGGAAGAGAGACGTGTCGGACTTGGAACCCACAAAGCCCATTGTGACTAGATAACTACTGAGGCGAGAAAACCAGGCCCGTGTGTAGGTGCCCGGAAGGAGATTAGGGGAGAAGAATCGGGGTGTAAAATATTTCCTTGAATCAGTTGAAACAATTACAACCAGACTTTCCTTTCTTTCCGGTTACAAGGGAGGGAGGATGTTGAGTCTTGAATCCCCCCTTTGTTTAATGCTGGGTTCTTCGTGTGGCGGTGGAGAGTGAATCTTGTTCTCCGTTGACCGGATGACTGTTTGGACCGTCGGGGATCTTCTCTTCGGTCGGTAGAGAGAGTAACTCGGCTCTGTCTACCAAAACTCTAGAAGAGGAGCTAGGCAAAGAGCAGCTAGTACACAGTAAGCTTGCTGAAGAGTCTTCTCTCCTTCTCTGTTGGTGATGCCTTCGTCCGGTGATTGTGCGTGTATCTCTCTATGCGTGTGTGTCTGTGTTGATGCCAACAGGGCTATTTATAGAGGTCCCTGGGGATGAACGTGCCCCCCCTGAAAACGCTCCACAATGAGGGGCCACTTCCCGCTACATGTGCGGTGACTGGCCCCTTATTTCGGGTAGTTGCAACTGAGACGCGGGTGTCGAGCCAACGCGTCCTGATGCCGAGACGCGGGTATCGAGCCAACGCGTCCTGATGCTGAGACGCGGGCGTTGAGCCAACGCGTCCTGATGCTGAGACGCGGGCGTCGAGCCAACGCGTCCTGATGCTGAGACGCGGGTGTCGAGCCAACGCGCCCTGATGCTGAGACGCGGGCGTCGAGCCAACGCGTCCTGATGCTGGGACGCGGGTGTCGAGCCAACGCGTCCTGATGCTGAGACGCGGGTGTCGAGCCAACGCGTCTTGAGCTTGGATCTCTGCTTTTAAAGGCTTGTCTGTTTTTTAGACAGCCTACAGAACCCCCTCCAAAGTTTTCGATATTCTGCAGTGAAATGGGACGGATTTCGGAATACTTTGGATTTTAGCCGCGTTCGCCTTTATGACTGGACTATTAATGCTCCGGGTTTGATCTTATCTGGAGTTGGCCTTTGTGAGTGTACTGTTGAACTCTTTGAAGCCATCAGAGTTGATCGTGTTGAGTGTCTAGATACACAGTCTAAACCTCCCCGATCGCTTTTAGTCTGTCACGAGTGCGCTTTTGACCAGGAGTGGTTGGCCTTCTGCTTGTGCCAGTGTACTGTTGAACTGATTTGCAGAAGCCGAACGCAGGTTCTTTTTGAAAAGCAGAGACTGCCTTAAAGACGCGACTGCCATGGGGTGCGTCTTTTTGGTGATAGGAACGCGACTAATATTCCATGAGGTAGACGCGATGTTTAGCCTGCTTGGGAGGACGCGAATTTTAGAGAGACGCGTCTATTGGATGCAGACGCGATTTTCTGGACACAACGCGACTTTCTGGGTGCATTTATGGTGATGCTGACGGGGCATGTCCATCGGAGAGGCGCGTTCTTTGGGCGCGAATCTGTGCCATGTCATGATTACGCCGCCAGCTGGCCCGGGGAATCGGAGAGGTTTTCTTCGTTAGGCGCGCGGATTTCCCGGTTCATTAAATGAACTGCTCCACGTGTCGAATGATGACTCGCGGCGGGGTCACGACGCATGATCTTCTCTGTTCAGAAATGATCTGGTTACACGCGTCACGTGGCGACTCGCTGCAGCGTCTATCGGGCCACACAACGTGTATCTTCGCGAATCTTTGTGCCTATAAAAGGCCACAGTTTAGAGAGATTTGTCTTCTTCTCCGAACGCGCTTACTCAGAGATCTAAGAGAGTTCTTCTTCTCCATTACTGCTCATCTTCTTCATTGACCTCCGATCACCAATGGCACCCAAGGCCAAGCCGACCGCGTCGTCCTCCAAGGCGACCATTGCCGAGGCCCAAGGGGGCGCTTCCTCCGTGCAGGATGTTTTCCGAGGTAAAGATGCCATTTTGGCTAAGCTTCACCGTTACTGGAAGTTTTAGAGAACCCTAAAAAAAACTCTTAACACAGAATATGAACCGGTTTGATTCTCAGACGCAGTCTCGGACGCGGTCTTTGAGTTGATAACCGAGGCGCGGGTTTGATGACCCAACGCCAGTGAACTCTGCACTTCGGGTCCTTCACTTGGAGATTTTCTAACTGTGAAGGATCTGGACGCGGTCTTGGTTTGCAGAACGCGGATTTGATCCTTGCGTTCTGTGCCACTTGACGCGGATTTGCAGATCTGGACGCGGGTTTTGATAACTTCTGCGCCCAGTATCTCTTCTGCGTTTGGACGCAGATTCGCAGGTCTGGACGCGAATTTTGATAATTCCTGCGTCCAGTTTCTCTTCTGCGTTTGGGTCATGAACACTTAGCATTTTTCCTTGCTTTTAATGAAGTATCTGACTAAGTGTCCTTTTCTTTTGCAGTGCGACATATTCCTGGCTCACTCGCCAAGATACGCCACTTTGGTCATGTAGGAGGCGCCGACCGGGGCTTGACCTTCGTGCAAAGAATGAGTGTCCCAGTGACTGCTGACCAGTCGCCAGATCGCAGGGAGAGGCTCTCCAATGTTGACAGGAGAACCTTCCGGGCGCTTATGACCGATGCCGCATTCAAAACGGATGATGGTGTCAGGCTGGAGAAGCCTGCCTTCTTCTTCGGGGATTACGTCCATGACGACGGCCGTCGCGTGTCTGAAGGAACTTACAAATGGCTCCGTCAGATAAAGGATGGAAGATTGTTTCTTCCAGATATGGAGAGGATGTTCCCGTTGTCCTACTTCCAACACATGTCCATCCCTCGGAAGATGGAATGGGATGTTTCCCAATATGTCCCTGAGATCACGCTCGGTGCCTTGAGCTTTCAGAAGGTACACCGCTATGATAGTCATGACAGGTCGGTCGTCGGCCTGTTCCCCGCGTCGCGCAAGTCCGATGTTCCGGTCGGGGAGATACCACAGCTTGCCGCTACCTTCCTTAACTCGTTTATGGAAGCGGAGGGTGACTATCCTACCGAGTTCCGTGCGCATGGGTGGATCCATTCTACGGGGAATATTTGGTGGGGCAGAATGGTGGGTTTCGTCCTTATCGAACTCAAGGAGCTGCTAGAGCGTGTGGGATTGTACCCAGCAATCAGGGCCGTGCAGTGGGGTATCCCACCAAGCTCTCATAATTTCTTCGGAGTCCTGGAGCGATATAACTCTCTGACGGGGACATTCTTCACCCCGGTTGGAGAGATGGGCCTGGCGCTGCACGAGCTGCATGAGGTTTCGGGGCTGGCGTCAGGGGACATTCCTTATGAGGAATATGTCCCTACCACTAAGGAGCTCCACTTTTTGAAAAAGAGTTTCCCGCAATATATGAGACCTACTGGGAGGTGATGTGCCACTTCCACATCTGCGGCCAGATAACTGCCTGGAGGTCAGGAGGAGTCAAGCAGTTGTCTTGGGCTTGTTATCTGTTCAACAATGTCCACAAGAAAGACCTCCCGATAATCCGACTGGCTCCCAGCTCCGATAGGGAAATTGAAGACAGGATCGACCAAGCTCCGAACAGCTTCTACACCACGGAGTCGAACGAGGACGGTTTCGACCCTGACTTGGTCTTTGAAAGCTTTCACCATCAAGCCCGGACTCCCATCTCTGATCGAGCACTGTTGGCGGGCTTCCTGATGTTGTGGCTGAAGAGATGTGTGGTGCCCACGCTGCCACACGAAGTTATTGTTGCCGACGTGGTATACCCGGCGGTGCTCCTGGCTCATGGCAGCCCCATATCCCTTCTTCCGGCCGTAGCGGCTGGCATTCAGAGCGGGCTGCGGGCGTTAACCAAAAGTTTCTGCGAACCCCCGAAAACTGTTGATTCCCATGGAAAGCCATATGTTGACTCAGAGGGGAATCCAATGGTGAAGCGTCCCAACCCTCGGATCGAGCTGCCTTACACGTACCTCATGGCTTGGTATGTGATGCACTGCCCTTCCTTGATGACGGCGGCGCGTGGGGGTGCGGGTCATGTCCCATTTGTGCAGCGGCTGGAACGTTCGGAATGGTGTGACGCCTACATCTATTATGTTCGGAAGCGTCTATCAATCGCCACGAATTACCAGCTCAATCGCTGCTCTCCAGAGATTCCTGGTGTAGCTCTCGGGGAGCTGTCTGCTGATGTTGCTGGCCGGGATGGCTTCTCGCAACTGTCTGCGGGACTCTTCTGGTGGTTGATCAACATCCGGCCAGGATATGTGCTGTTCCGGCAAGGGACTTCATGCACTATTGAGCCGTATATGCCGAGTCGATTCGCCCGACAGTTCGGCTACGATCAACTCTACGTCGGCAATCCCAATACTCAACTTGCCTTCGAAGGCAATCTGTTTGAAGGTGCTCGGGCCTGGTACTACAGTGTGGTCGGAGGGACGGGAGCAACATTCCGTCTACCTATCGAGGGGCCCAAGTGCCGTACGAGCTTCAGTTTCTGCACTTGGTACTCCCAAGCCAACCAGACACCAGATTTTGTTCCGGAGTTCTCATGCATTGAGAGCATCAATGCAGATCTCGAGGCGAGGTCGGAGTCTGGTAAACAGACGAAACTCATCAACCAGTACCTGAAGGCTCAGAAGGAGGTTGGGAGACGATCGAGGAGGGAGCCCCCAGCAGTGAGGGCGGAGCCGCGACCGGCAAGGGCAGAGCTACGAGCGACAAGGGCGGAGCCACCAGCCACGAGGGAGGAGCCGCGGGCAAGGAGGTCTAAGCAGGTGGTGAGCAAGCGTCGTCGACGCTCTGCTTCTATTGCTGAGTCTGCCCCAAAGAAGGCTCGGAGGGACTTAACGGCTGAAGTCTCTCAATCCGGAGACATCTCTGCTGGAGTTGAGGCTCCTCCTGAAGATGTCCCTGTTAGAGTTGAGGAACCGCCAGAAGATGAAGATTTCCCAAGCTTGGTCCGTGCTCCTAGGTCGCACAGCAAGACCGTGGAGGAAGGGGAGCTTGTTGACGAGTCCACCACCGCCGAAGAGGACGAGTCACTGGAGGTCGACATAATGACTGGAGGGGATGTTGAGATTGCAGGCATCTCAGCTCAACCCGAGCCTTCTTCTGCTCATGAAGGGAGAGACGAGGCACAGCAGCCGGGGTCTCCTAGCGTCTTCATTTCCAGTCTTAGGGCAGTCGACCCTAGTCCTACCACTGGGGTAATTGGAGGTAAGGCTCCTGTTGCGGAGCTTCCTCGTGTTGCGCTGTCGTCTTCTTCGTTATCGGGGGAAAGCGCCTTTGAAGACGAGATCGACTATGGCGATGAACCCGCTCTTCCTGATCAGAGCAAATTCTTCCACATCTCGGAGGAGGAACAATATGAGGGTGAGCCATCGACTGTATCACCGCTAGCGATTATCCCTGCTGAAGGTACTCTTTCCATCTTTTGACCTAATTTCCCTTTTTAGTTTTGAAGAGGAGGCTTTAACATTCTCCCTTTTATATTGTAGGATTGGCTGAGAATGTCGAGGCTGCACCCTCCTCGCAGATCGAGGAAATGGTACAAGAGTTGACCCAGCCAGAAGGGGTCACGGCTTTGGTTGCCGAGATAACTCCAGCGGGGGCAACTACTGATGCCGGGGAGGTTTCTCCTTTGCCGGAAGAGGAGGCAACCCCTAAGGCCGGGGAAGAACCCACTCTGCAGGATGAAGGGGTTACCATTGGAGCCAGGGAGACTTCCACTCCGCAAGATTTGCCCAAGGATTCGGCATCTCTGGGCCTCCCAGATGGTAAGGAAGTTCTGATATTTTGAATGTTTCGCTTTTCTCCTTTGTGGCTAATGTCACAATAACTTGCAGAGAGGACTGAGGGGGCTCAGGTGGAGAGTCCAGCGGTCGGTACCCTTCTAAGAGGCCACACAGCTCAAGTCTCGGCTGAAGCTTCTGAGGAGGTTGCGCTTGCTACTCCATCATTAGCTGTGGAGGTTCCTGCCGAGATAACACCTCCGGAAGTGCCCGAGGCTGCTTCTGTTCTAGCCGTATCGGTGGTCAGCACAACTCTTGTGCGAGAAGATCCGCCTTATATCCCTTATCCCGTGACAGAAAAGGGGTCGGGAAGCTTCCCAGGTGGTGACGATATGGGGGAACTCGCACGCCAGATGGTGCAGCAATTCTTTGCTTCGATGGGATCATGTATTGATCTCATCTTACGTGGAAGCAGCTCCTTCGCTTTTGCCCAGACGCTTCTCAGGAATCTGGCCGAGAACGTCGAATTAACCGGAGGCCCCTCACTTGCCCAGGCGTGTCTGCGGGTGGTGGAGCAACTGGGAGATGATCTGCATGAGCTGAAGTCTTTGGAAAATGCCAGCTCTTCTAGTGAGGCCCAGGCCACCCTAACCCGACTCTTAGCTGCTCAAGAACAAGAGCGACAGGAGGCAGAGGCACGAATAGATGCAGAGATCCGCAGCCTCGAATATTCCCAGGCTGAATGTCAGAAACTGACTGACAATTCAAGGGAATCCGAGATTGTCATGCGGAGCACGGAGCACGTCATCCTCAGCGCTCGGGACACCATTGCCAAAGCTCAGGACACCATTGCCAAGGCAGAAGCTGTGCTTGCAATCAATGAGAAGAAGCTTGTTACCATCAAAGAGGAGCTTGCGGAGCAACAAGCGGCTAAGGCGCGAGCTGAAGAGAGTCTGTCTCTGCATTCTTCCAGGGTGGAATCTCTGCGAGCGGAGCTGGCCGCAAGAAATTTCTTATCTGAAGAGGAGCTGCGGGACCGGGCTATTATGGAAGCTGAAAGGACGCGCCAACACGAGATTCACCGCCTCAAGGAACAAATCCGTTCCTTGGCGAACCAGGACATTTAGCCTTCTTTTCTTTTTCTTTTTGTAAAGAAAAAGGACACTCTATTTATCAAGAGTGTTTGTATCCACTTTTACCATTTTTTGATATAATAAAAGCTTTTGTGAAGTTTTTGGCTCCACCTTCTTTGTTTAGCTGTGGGTGAATCCAACTTCCTGATCACTGGTTGTGAATACTGAACTTAGGTAAGACCAAGTTCTTTCAATAAAACGCGGCGTTGACTCCGAGTCTACTCGACGAGACGCGGCATTGATCCACATAGTGAGACGCGGTCATCAGTCTATAGGAATGAGACGCAGCGTTAATCACGGGGTGGAACGCGGTCATCATTTCATAGGAACTGATATTTCGCGCAGCATTAATCACAGATTGGAACGCGGTCATCATTTTACAGGAACTTAGATTTCGCTAAGTCCTTTTGATGATACGCGGCGTCAATCACCAGGCGAAACGCGGTTCTGAATAACGCGAATCTGTCTTGCTAAGAAAGACGCGGGTCGAGCAGACACGAGAGACGCAGCCTTGTCTGCTCAAGGGACGCGGCTTTCCCAACTGCGTTTAATGCAATCTGACTTAAAAGATTTTAGGAGATCTTTGAACGTCACGTCTTCACTGTCGATTAGGGTTCCGGGTCATCCGTTGCTTCCCAAGGCAGTTGTCCACGCGTCGGCCTCTCAATGGATTTAGGCGTTAATGCTCTTGCATGCAGAACCGACGCTGGCGGTTGAAAAACCGGCGCACTTCGACGGTTTCCAAAGCAGCGTTCCACGCGTCCGTTTTTGATTGGGCTTTGACAGTCGTGCGCGACGGTTCCGATTGACGCACCATTAATGGCAGTTGTTGAGAATTGCCTATAAATAGGGTGTGCCCCCTTTTCAATAATCCAAACTTGGATTGTTTTCTTTTGTTTGCTCTGAGAGACCACGCCTTGAGTTATCTTTCAGAGAACCGTCTTCATGGGTGAAGGTGACCCCGTGGATGAAGATGACCCAGAGCTCTCATGCTTCTGTTTGGTCTCTTCAGAAGGAATCCTCTCTCGGATCATCTTGCGCGCCCGCGTTTGGATGCAGAGTGGCCAACTCTGGACAGGGGCCTCTGCTGGTATGTCACCCCGATGATGTCCATAGCCTGTACTTTGGCATAGCCATCTGAATGAAATCCTGGTGCATTCCTATTCTGGAATTTGTGCCGGTGACTTGAACTTCTCTGAACGCGGGCTCTTGACGCTGGCTTTGCTCATGGCCATTGCCTTGGCGCGTTTCAGACCTGAATCTTGCAACTCCTGTTCACCCAACAGAGAGATGGCAATTTTCGGCGTTCTGAAGTTTTTCGCGTCTTGTGCATTAAGCGCGGGTGCAAACTGAGGCCGCGTTTGAATCCTGTGCGTGGCACAGTTTTGACTCGCGTCTGTTTCTGCCGACGCGGTGGTTTGACCATGCGGGTTGTTCCCGCGTCTGAAGTCTTCAATGACTGCCGCGTCTGTCACTTAGTTTCCTTTGTCGAAATGTACTAAGTTCCAGATTTTCTAACTCTCTTGTTTATTCTTTGCAGGTAGGCTTGCTCGTCCTTTTTCAGGTTTGCTGGGCCCCGGAAAGAATATATCGGCGGGCGAACTTGCTCAATGTTCGTTTGTAAGAGAGTAAATTATGGTCCTCGTCGTTTGTAAGAGAGTAAATTATATCTCCGACGAGGACCCAAATCTCGCCAAGGTCTCTTCAGATCTTCTGCACCAACCATGTCTGATGGCAAGAGATGGTCAGGTCAGGTATGACGGCGAGGAGGTTCCGGCGGTTGCGGTGGCGGAAAGATCCTCTTCCTCTCCCTACTCCAGAAGTGACATCAAGGACACTCCGTTGGATGGCCTGCTGGGGAAAGGGATGGTGATGAATGAAGGGTTGCAGGACTTTCTGCTGCCGCTGGACCTCAAGAACACCATTGCTCTTAGCTTAGTCAGCTAGGGCGCTTTCGACTTTTGCGTCATCGCCATGGCGCAATCGGCTCCAATTGTGCACCTGGGATCGGATGCGGTTTCAAGGAGTGAGTACGGCCTCTGAGAGAGGGAGGGACTTCTTTGTACTCCTTAATTGTAACACTCATCTTATTGTATAAGAGAGCGTTTTGTATCACTTTCATATGCTTGGATAAATAAAAGTGACACTTTTCCTTTTGCCTCCTTCATTGTCTTAACTTTTTGTCTTCAGTTAGACACGTAGAAGCAAGGAATCTTTTGACCTTATCAAAATTATAGTGGTAATCTTTTGTAAGGAAAGATCCTATTTCAGGAGTTTTCATGATACTGTCAGAGGTGTGATATTAACTTGACAGGGATGGGATGATTTTTTGGTGGACCTGCCATTTTGTAAAGAAAGTGACAAGTGGAGTTCGTACCCCCAGGGAAGATGAACTTTTATCAAGGATTTGGGATTAACTTGATTTAAGATCAGCTGGGGAGTTTGACGGAAACATTGTTAACGGTGTAATGTTAACCAACAATGTTTCCAAATGCTTAACACTGAATGTTTCTAAATGAACTAACTTGATACTCTGTCGGGGAGAGTATCAAATGAGACTAGACTCGCGGGGAATCTAGGAAGGTTTTTACCGTTAGAGGTGTGATATTAACTTAACGGTTTAGAAGTAGTCCTGTCAGAAGTGTAATGTTAACTTGACAAGGATGTGAGTCAGAGGTGTGATATTAACTTAACTCAGAATGTCACTGTCATAGGTGTAATGTTTAACTTAACAGTGAGGTAATGCTAGAGGTGTGATGTTGAACTTAGCATTGGTCATCTCGACTTAGACGAGGAAGTCGAGGAACGGTCATGGCCATAGGTGTATTGTTGAACTTAGCGATGACTCGGATGCTAGAGGTGTAGTGTTAACTTGGCATCATTCATCTCGGCTTGAACAAGGAAGTCGAGGAAAGGTCATGGCCAGAGGTGTATTGTTGAACTTAGCGATGATTCAGATGCTAGAGGTGTATTGTTAACTTGGCATCGTCCATTTCAGCTTCGATACGGAAGTCTGAAGAAAGGTGACTATCAGAGGTGTGATATTAACTTGACAGGCACTCGATGTACTGCTTAGAGGTGTAATGTTAACTTAAACAGTAGTTTGTCAGAGGCGTAATGTTAACTTGACAAGAATTGGCTCGTGATAAGAGCAATTTGAGGACCTGTCATTCTATTGATGAGAATTGACAAGTGGAATTTGAAATGCCAGAGGTATAGTGTTAACTTGGCAAATTTGAGAGTTTGTTACTCTATGCAGAGTTAACAAGCAAAGTTTATACTCGACAAAGAGTATTCATTACCAGAGGTATAGTGTTAACGTAGTAATGATTGCATTTTGTGGTCCTACCATTCTATGGATGAGAATTGGTAAGGGATTTTGGAGGAAAGAGTGGACTCAAGTCCACTTAGGATTTTTAGCAAACCCTCAGCTATCAACGGATTTGAGATGCCTTTACCAACTACCGTTTGAGTTGGGCTAGCCATGCTATTCCCCTCAGCATGATGAGTTGTCGAAGACTTATGTTGGGCTTAGAAGCCAACATTTTCCTCTATCCTTAGCCATCGGAGGCGTCGGATGTTTCTGATCAGAGGTGTATTTTTAACTTGACCAGTGGAAGAATACTGTCTAGGGATAGTATTTCTTCAAGAATTTGCCATTGATTGGCATCATGAGTGTATCGCCATTCGAAGTTATGAGGCGATATGATCCATTTGAGTAGACTGACTCTACCACAAACGGTCCTTCCCATTTGGGTTGGAATTTTCCTTTTGTCTTGTGCGTCATCACCATGGGTCTTCTGACGGCTAAGACAAGATCGCCTTTCTTGAAGGTTCGTACTTTAACTTTCTTGTTGAAGGCTCTGGTGATTCGAGCTTGGTAGAGCTCGATTTGCTGTTGGGCTTGCAGGCGCTTGTCGTCTAAAGCCTCCAGTTCCTGGAGTCGCTGTCGATGCTTCTCCTCTGTCGTCATCTCCGCTGTCAAGGCGACGCGTAGAGATGGAATTTGGATTTCCAGTGGAAGGACGGCTTCGCATCCGTATACCAAGGAAAATGGCGTGGCTTTAGTTGGGGTTCGCACCGTTGTGCGGTAGGCCCATAAGCATTCACCCAACTTGTCGTCCCAGTCCCGTTGACTTTTCGAGACAAATTTCTTGAGAAGCTTGCCAATAGTCTTGTTGAAGGCTTCTGCAAGACCGTTAGCAGCAGGATAGTATGCCGTTGAGGACACACTCTGGATTCTGAACTTCGCGCAGAATCTCTGGAAAGCCTGGCTGATGAACTGGGGTCCATTGTCATGGATGATACGCCGAGGCACACCGAAGCGGTAAATAACGTGATGTTTCACGAACTTGATCACGTTAGAAGATTTTACCTCTTTCAAAGGGATAGCTTCGGCCCACTTTGAGAAGTAATCGGTTATCGCTAGAATGAACCGATGTCCTTTCGATGATGGTGGGCTGATAGGGCCAACCACGTCCATCCCCCACATTTCAAACGGCCAAGTAGAGGTCGTAGAGTGGAGGTACCCTGGTGCTTGATGGATGAAATCGCCGTGTATTTGGCAGGCGTGACATCTCTTAGCATAAGCGACAGCATCGGCGATCATCTTGGGCCAATAGTAACCCAACCTTTGGAGTCGATGTGCCAATTTCGGGCCAGGTTGATGAGCTCCACAAGTACCATCGTGGGCTTCTTTCAATATTCCTTGGGCTTCTTTTGATGAGAGGCATCGGAGCAGGATCCCGTCATGCGATCGACGATACAATGTTCGCGAAATCGCATTATAGTAGAATTTGGGGGCTTTCCTTCGGATGGCAGCCGCCTCCTTGGCGTCTTCAGGCAAGATGCCGTATAAGACAAAATCAATGTAGGGGAATCGCCAGTCTCTAGGCTCTAGACTGGTTGACACTTCAAGTGTTTCCTTGTCGTGATGATCTCCCGTTGACCCTGGGCAGTCTCCGAGTGAAATTTTTGGACAGTATAAGTCATGGCTATAGACGAATACTTTCTCCATTGCTCCAGCTGGAAGGGCTAAGGAGGCAGCAAGGGATGCAAGTGCATCTGCATGCGCATTTTGCCTGCGCGGTACATGGTCGATGTAGAAGTTTGAAAACCTCTCGGCCATGTGGATTGTCGCATTGTAATAGGGTACCAGATCTTCATGTCTGACCTCATACTCTCCGCGAACTTGGCTGACGATGAGTTTAGAATCACCGTACGCCTCGAGATTTTTAACGCCAATCTCATCGGCGAATTGCATCCCGATCAAAAGAGCGTTGTATTCCGCCACATTGTTGGAGCAGGGCTCGGTTAACGAGATAGCTCGGGGAATCACATAATTTTGTGGGGAGACGAGTACTACTCCCACCCCCGCTACTGAGTGTCCCTTTGGGCTTGTTCTTGATGCTCCATCGAAGAAAAGTTGCCACACTTGCCCTTCGAACAACGTCTGAGTCAGGCAAACTTCGGCGACCTCGTCTGGGAGATCTTCATAGAGTTTGGCTGCCCTTGGATCTGGGTGCTCAGCTAGGAAGTCCGCCACCGCTTGTCCCTTAATGGCTTTCTGCGGCAGGAAGTGCATATCATACTGGGATAGCAACATGGCCCATTTTGCCAGCCGGCCATTTAGTGAAGAAGGCTTTGTCATAAGTAACCTCAAAGGATTGACTTTTGATATGACATTTATAGTCTGGCCTACCAGATAGTGTCGCATTTTCTGAATGGCGAACACTAGTGCCAAACATTCCTTCTCGATCGGGTTGTACCGATGTTCGGCTCCGACCATTGTCCTACTTAGGTAGTAGATTGCTTGTTCTCGTCCTTGATCATCATTCTGAGCTAGTAGAGCTCCCAGGGAATGATCCATTGCTCGAACATATACCAAGAAAGGCTTTCCGGACACCGGAGCTGCAAGAACTGGTGGTTGGGTGAGGTAGTGTTTGATCTCCTCAAATGCTTTTTGACAAGCGTCGTCCCAAATGAATGAAACGCCCTTTTTCATCAGCTTGGTGAAGGGTTGGCATCTCCCAGAAAGGTTGGATATGAACCTGCGGATGTATGCCAATCGTCCTTGTAATCCCCTGAGCTCCTTGAGGCTTCTCGGGGGTTGCATCTCCTGGATAGCGCGGATCTTTTCCGGGTCCAAATGGATTCCGGTGGAAGTCACAACAAACCCTAGAATTTGCCACTGGCTACCCCCAGGAAGGACTTGGTGGGATTCATCTTCAATTGATGAGCCCGCATGATGTCGAAGACCACCTTCAGATCAGCTATGTGATCTCCTTTAATGCGACTTTTCACCGCGATGTCATCGACATAACATTCCACCGTTTTGCGTATCTGCTGATGGAAAATGGCATTCATAGCCCTTTGGTATGTTGCCCCTGCATTCTTCAGTCCGAAGGGCATGACGGTGTAGCAATATACCCCTAGAGGTGTCCTGAAGGAGGTGTGCTTTTCGTCATCGGGATACATCTTGATTTGATTGTATCCTGAGAACCCGTCCATAAAGGACATTCGCTCGAATCCACAAGTATTGTCAATCATGACATCCGTGATTGGCAATGGGAATTCGTCTTTGGGGCAGGCCTCGTTTAGATCACGGAAGTCGATGCAGATCCGGATCTTCCCATTCTTCTTGGTGACGGGGACGATGTTGGCTACCCAGTCGGGATGCTGTTCCTCCCTGATGAAGCCAGAATCAATAAGCTTTCTGACTTCTGATTGAATTGCCTCCAATATCTCTGGACGGAACCGTCGCTGCTGTTGTTTAACAGGCTTCATGTCCGGATTGATGTTGAGGCGATGCATAGCCACTTGAGGATCAAGTCCAGGCATGTCCTCATAATTCCAGGCGAAGACGTCTATATACTCTTGTACAAGAGATATTAGATCCTCCTTTTCCGAAGGTGACAAGCCGTCACTTATGAAAATGGGCTTGGGGTTGGCCTCATCTCCTAGGTTGATCTGAACAACCTTGTCTTCTGTGGGTGGCTCACGCTGTTCAAAGCGGGTATCCCAAAGAGCATTTAAATGTTTGATCCATGGATCTGTATCAGCTTGGATCATTTCTTCATCTTCATCTTCCAGATGGCCTGTTGAAACCATGTTTACTGAAAGCCCTTTGAAGATGTTGCCGACACTGACATCTGACTCCCACGATGACGTGTCTGAAGAGCAATCGTGACCTGACGACTCTCGAGAATCAGAGGCTGATGGGACTGGAGTTGATACATAGCCCAACCCCCGGCGCGTCTGATGATAATAATCAGGTGCTTTCCCTTTTGGCACAAAGGACCGGAGCAGCGTTCTCCTTCCTTTACCGAAGTTTAATCCGGGCCTGTTGGTTAGGTCATATCCCATGCACTTCATCATCTTGAGTGCTTTTGGTTCATAATGATCGAACTGAGGGGATTCATCCTCGCCTTCCGACTCTTCGTGACGCATCGGTTCAGACGAGATTCGGCCAAAAAGTATTGGTCTTTGACCTTTTCGTCTGGCTGGAACCATAAATATAGATTCTTGCGCATTACCATTATCTTGGTATGTCCCGAAGGATGATTTCACCGGTACATGCAAAGATGTCAAAGCATCCATTGCCGACCAGAGGTCATCGTCCACGTCGGTAGTAGTATCCGACGGTATTGAATCGGAAACATACACGGGAAAATACGCAAAATCTAAATCTTCATTAATGTACCAACCACCCGCATCGTCGGTGGTGTTATCAACATCGAGCTTATTAGTGCTCTTTACAAGGGGTTCCAACTCCCACAGGCACTCTTCGTTCTCAGGCTCAATGTCAGCCTCATTACCAGAGTCTAGCTCCTCTGGTTGCGGGGTTTCATTAGTCTCCTCAGGATCCTGATATAGGAGGGAGTCCGTGAAATAATTTTCAACCCCTTTAAACGGATGCCTTTCGGCAATCAACGTTCGAACTTGTCCACTCTCGTCAATGTATTTCATGACTTGGTGGAGAGTGGAGGGAACGATGGAATTACGGTGAATCCATGGTCGTCCCAGCAACAGGTTGTAGGAAGTGTCAGCGTCAATGACGTAGCATGTCACTTCCGACTTGAGGCTCCCGATCTGGCATTTGAGCTTGATCTTCCCCATCGGACGGGAGCTATTGGCATTAAACCCGTAAATAGTTGTCTGGGTAGGGCTCAGACGATGGGTAGGAATGCCCAGAAATTGCATGACTCGGCGAGGTATGATACTCAGCGCGGACCCTGGGTCTACCTGGATGCGATTTACCTCGGACGACCCGATATATCCTGTGAAGTATAGGGGTCGGTCATGCTTCCCTTTAACCTGCATGTCGTCTGTTGTGAAGGTGATGCAGGGAGCATTTGGGGAGGCGTGGAGGCAATCCTCTACATCTTCCTCCCTTGGCACGCGGGTCATGAAGACCTCAGCATTTGCCAAAGCTTCTTGTAGAGCCTCTCTGGTTGACTTTGATAGCCTCAGGAGTTCATACAAGGTGATGCGTGCCGGGATGTTGGCTAGTTGAGCCAAGACATCGAAGCGGTAAGGTGTCGAGGATCCTTCCGCTGCACCTTTTGAAAGAACCCGAGAAAACCGGGTTTCTTTCTGTTTCTCCACAGGTGGTTTTGTGGAGGGCTTGGCCGTACTGCTTCAAAGTATGCCTGTCCTGAACGGGTCCCCGCCGTCGGTTGGCTGGGCTCTGCGGCCAGGACTATTGTTTCCTCTTCTGAGTCAGTCAACGAGGGAACATCAGTATCCGCTTCTCGAGACGAAGCGCAGATCACATGGCACGATGAAGCTTTTGCCTTGCCTTTGGACTTTCTGTTGGTCACAGTAGTCCATTGTTGTTCATCGACGAGGTCAGGGTGGACCCACATGGTTTCCCCCCGAGGTGTAGGGACGGCTACCAAGCCCTTCTCCTGTTGCTGGTGAGGGTCTGTGTTGACCACTCTTAATTCTCCCCTTGGAATAGGAGTTACCCCTGCAGGTGTAGGAGGTTGTCTCCCGAACTGGAGAACTGACGTCACGTTGGCCGTCACTTTCTTCTGCTCTGGTCGGAGTTTTAACACTTCCGCGTCAATCAGAGCCTGGAGGATGTCCTTGAAGACATAGCAGCTTTTGGTAGGATGTCCCAACATTCTGTGGTACATACAGTAGTTGGGATTGTCGGTCTTGCCGACTTCCTCTGGGCGTCTAACTTCAGGGAGCTTCAGTCGATTGCTCTTGTTGAGTAGCTTGAAGAGCGAATCGACATGTTCCTCCTTGAAGGAATACTGCTTGTTGGGGCGTGGCTGGCTTGAAGAGCCACTCGCCCTGCCTGTTTGAGGTTTGGCGGGAGATTTGGTCTCTGTTGCCAAATTATCCTTCCGCTTTGTTTGGAGGGATGTGTCTGGTGCCGGTGCACGCCTTGTTGACCTTTCCGGCCGCGGCTTGCCTTCCTCCGCTCGGACGCGGGCGACAATCTCCTCAGCCTGTTCACCTTGCTGGACTAATTGTTTCCAGGTGCGGCTTTCAGCAACTCCTATTTGAGCAAGGAGTGAGGTCTGGAGATTATGACGACATGTTTCCACCAGGGTGGCCTGGGTCATGCCGCTTGGACATCGGAGTGCCACGTTCCGAAATCTTTCTACGAAAGACTTAACGGACTCTCCCTTTCGCTGTTTGGTAGCTAAAAGGGTGGGCATTGTCACTTCCGAATCATCTTCGAAGAAGCGTGTCAGAAACAGCTTCTCCAAGTCACTCCAGTTCTTGATTGAACCTTCTGGGAGCTTCATGAACCATTCAAAGGCCAACCCTTTCAGGGTGCCTATGAACAGTCGCGCCAGTATAGCGTCGTTATCTACTACATTCCCGGTCTGGGATTTGAAGTAGTAGATGTGCTGGTTGGGTGACCCCTTCCCGTCAAATGCTTGGAGAGTTGGAGCCTTGAACTTAGGAGGGTACGGGACTAAGTCCCACTCGGCCGGATAGGGCCGGACTACTCCAGCCTCTTGGAGATCTTTACGACTGGCAAGGGCATTGAGTCGTTGCTCCAGCAGGCTCATTCTTTTAGTATGAGCCTTTTCCGGGTCTGGGTCGCTTCTTGCCTGCGACGAGGGCTTGGACACATCCGAGGTAGATCGTCGTGTCTCGTCGGAAGGTTCGGAGGGTGGGCTTCCTCCCTTTCTACCTTTCCCCTTCGGCCTTCTAGGAGGAGATCTCGCTCTTTCTTCAAGCAATTTCTCAAGCATATGCTTGAGGGAGTCAATGGATCTCTGTTGAGAGGCGATTATATCCATCTGGCGCTTCTGCGTCTGTTCTAAACGCCTGGCCGTCTCCTCAGGAGTGTCTGCCATGTAGGCGGAAGCCTCCTTCTCGACGGAAGAGTTTGAAGCCTGCGACTCCACTACAGCGGAGTGAGAATCACCCATTCTAATGCCGCGGGCTAAGGCATTATAGTCAATTGGGGGAATGGCCCCCGTCCGGGTGCGAGTGTGTTGATACACCCCCTCCGGCTCAGAGTCTGATTCCTCTGAGTTGACCATTGGTTGTTTTCCCTTGCTTCTGCTAGTCATGTTTGCAGTAAGCTCCGGGTATTCAACGTCTGAGAAGGTTCTCCTTCTGTGGGAGCGTCTTCTTTTGGCTGACGGGGGAATCAGGGTCAGCTGTCTGATTAAGGACTGCTGGTGCACGCCTGATCCATAATGGCATCCAGAGAGCATATGGATGAGCTGTTGACAGCAGCATGACGAAGTGGCTTGATTGGCACTTCTTTTCCTTGTCAAATAATCCCTCAAATCCGTGGGAGGGGGATTAAGGAGACTGGTCTCGCAACGTCGAAGACGGGGGACAGTCATGTGCTGTTCAGCCTGGACGCAGACTTCAGGGACGCGGCTCTCATAACGCGGCTGTATGACGCGCGCGCGAGTCTCGCGTTGCTGCCTGATGCGTTTGGGCAGAGTTGCTTGAGAGAGAGTGGGCTGCTGGGCCCCACGCCTATGAGTGCGTGCTTCCTGCGTTTGGAAAGACGCGGAGGTTTCACCCTGGCGTTTGATGGGTTGGTCCTCGGAGGACTCAACTTGAGGAGTATCGCGTTTGGGTCGCCAAACGCGGATCTCACGCACTGGACGAGGTGCGGGCAAGGCATCATATTGTACGCCGCGTCCACCCCCGGTCAGACAACCAACGGTTCCGACTTGGAGTTGACGCGCGCGTCTCCTCTGTCGACGCTCAGCATTCCGGTTGCGTCGTGGAGGAGGGGAGAAACCAACAATCTCCTGGTTTACAGAACCAGGAGTGTTCACCACACGGGTCTCCTGAGAGACGTTGACGCGGGTATTCTGCGCAACGCAGTTGATCGTAGCAGCAGTGGTGCCTGGGACCACGTGGGCCTTCTGGGAGGCGTTGGCGCGTGTGTTCTGTGCGACGCGGTTGATCGCAACAGCAGTGCCTGAGGTCACGCGGGCCTTCTGGGAGGCGTTGGCGTGTGACCTTGTCTTGGCACAGCGGGCATCGGCACCCGGCAGAGCCTCAGATTGGGCTTCGGTAGCTTTTCAGTTGAGACCCTGCGGCAGACGCGGGTCTTTGGGCTCTTGGAGCCAGAAGAGAGGAACTCTTCATACTTCGCCTGGTCGAACTCGACAACGAGCGTTTCGACCATCTTCCCCTTACGGAGAACATCATCCTGCGCCACAGCTTGTTCATCAGTGACAAACAGATTCCCCAGCGGAGTCGCCATCTCTTGTAGGTGCCCGGAAGGAGATTAGGGGAGAAGAATCGGGGTGTAAAATATTTCCTTGAATCAGTTGAAACAATTACAACCAGACTTTCCTTTCTTTCCGGTTACAAGGGAGGGAGGATGTTGAGTCTTGAATCCCCCCTTTGTTTAATGCTGGGTTCTTCGTGTGGCGGTGGAGAGTGAATCTTGTTCTCCGTTGACCGGATGACTGTTTGGACCGTCGGGGATCTTCTCTTCGGTCGGTAGAGAGAGTAACTCGGCTCTGTCTACCAAAACTCTAGAAGAGGAGCTAGGCAAAGAGCAGCTAGTACACAGTAAGCTTGCTGAAGAGTCTTCTCTCCTTCTCTGTTGGTGATGCCTTCGTCCGGTGATTGTGCGTGTATCTCTCTATGCGTGTGTGTCTGTGTTGATGCCAACAGGGCTATTTATAGAGGTCCCTGGGGATGAACGTGCCCCCCCTGAAAACGCTCCACAATGAGGGGCCACTTCCCGCTACATGTGCGGTGACTGGCCCCTTATTTCGGGTAGTTGCAACTGAGACGCGGGTGTCGAGCCAACGCGTCCTGATGCCGAGACGCGGGTATCGAGCCAACGCGTCCTGATGCTGAGACGCGGGCGTTGAGCCAACGCGTCCTGATGCTGAGACGCGGGCGTCGAGCCAACGCGTCCTGATGCTGAGACGCGGGTGTCGAGCCAACGCGCCCTGATGCTGAGACGCGGGCGTCGAGCCAACGCGTCCTGATGCTGGGACGCGGGCGTCGAGCCAACGCGTCCTGATGCTGGGACGCGGGTGTCGAGCCAACGCGTCCTGATGCTGAGACGCGGGTGTCGAGCCAACGCGTCTTGAGCTTGGATCTCTGCTTTTAAAGGCTTGTCTGTTTTTTAGACAGCCTACACCGTGGAGCCTGTTTGAGACCATAAATACTGCGATGAAGCTTGCATACATGATTGGGACGAGCGGGATTGATGAACCCCGAAGGTTATTCCATGTAAACCGTCTCAGTAAGAAAACACTGCAAATATGCTTATTCACATCCAACTGTCGAATAGACCAGCCCTTGGAGACAGCCAGACTGCACACGGTACGCAGTGGTTAGTTTGATGACTAGACTGAATGTCTCACCATAATCTAATCCTGATTGTTGATGAAAACCTTTGCCACCAGGCGGCCTTATACCTATCAACAGAACCATTAGGTTTATGTTTTAACTTGAAAACCCATTTGCAGCCAACCAGATTCATGGTAGGATGATAGGGCACAAGAGACCAGGTTTTATTCTTAAACAAGACATTCATCTCAGTGTCCATTGCCTGGCGCCACTTGAGATCTTTAGAACCTTGCGTGAACATGTGGGTTCGACAGAAGTAGTGGCCAAGTCGGCCATGAGACAGGTAGGCCAGGATACCGGGTGGTTATAGCTAGACCTTCGATGTTCTGGTTTTATCCTGTGTTCTGGTAACCATATAGTGGGTCCTGATAGGAGGGAGACTGGGAGAGCCTGAGGATGAGGACGATGGTAAGGACTAATCAGCGGGTGCTGGTGGAGGTGGAGTATGTGATGGAGGTGGTAGTGGAGGAGAAGAGTCAATGGTGGGGGCCCGTAAGAGAAGAGGGGACTGGAACAATGGAAGGTAACAGAGACGTGGAGATGGGGATCGGTGGTGAAGGCGTGGGAGTAGGTGGAGAGAGAGGAGACAGAGGAGACTGGAAAGGAAAGGAAGATTCGTCAAACACAACATCCCGGAGATGTAAATACGACCAGAGGGGACATGCAAACATTGAAAACATTTCTGCGAAGCCGAGTAACCTAAGATTCTAAGAAGACACATTGACTGGACCGAAAACTAAACTTATGAGTTTGGTATGAACGCAGATGAGAGTAGGAAGCACAACCAAAAATTTGAAAGGAAGGTAGTCAGGTGCTTTATGAAATAATTTCTGGTAGGGAGATAGATTATAGAGGATGAGTGGGCATTCTATTGATGAGAAATGAGGTGTTTGGGAAGCATAAGGCCAGTAATGGAATGGAACATATGACCAGGACAGAAGAGTGAGGCCAGTCTCAACAAGATGGCGGTGCTTTCTTTCTGCGATGCCGTTTTGTGCACTAGTATGTGGACAGGATAAGCGATCAGCAATACACTGAGAAGACAAGTAAGGTTTAAATTTGATGAACACGCCATCACCATCAGTTTGGAGTGCTTTAATGGAACGCCCAAGAAATTTTTTCACATAAATTTTGAACTCAAAAAAATGGAGAAAGCATCACTTTTATTAATTAAAAGATAAAGCCAAACATACTTACTGTAGTGATCTACATAGCTAATATAATAGCGATGACAACTTACAGCGGACACAGGAGACGGACCGCATAGATCGGAGTGAATAAGCTCTAAAGGAGCAGTAGCAATCGTGGAAGATGGCGAAAAAGAGAGACGATAACTTTTTTCTTGTTGATAGGGGATGCAGAGAAGGGTATCAGTACGGTCAATGAAGAAAGGAAGCTGATACTGAGATAAAACACTGGAGACAACTCTAGTGGAGTGCTGACCAAGGCGCTCATGCCAGACGGAGGAAGATGCACACTCACCGAGAAGAGCATAGGGAGAGGCGGTGAAGTTATGATTCCCCAGGGAGAAGACATACAGGCTAGCCTTAAGTTCTCCCCGCAGTAGAGTTTTTCGAGTGGAGAGATCCTTGACAAAACAAGAGTTAAGGTGGACTTCCAGAAGGACTTTATTATCAGCAATAAATTAACTAACAGACAGAAAATTTTTGATAATATCAGGAACATTAAAAGATTTTTCAAGACAAAGGCAGAAATAGGAGAACACAATAAAGAAGCACCAGTAGATCGGATAGGCAAACTTGTCACGTTACCCATGCGAACTCTATCGGGTTCTTGATATTCTGAGTGAACTGTCAGATTCGCAATGTCAGCCGTTAGGTGATAAGTCGCTCCGGAGTCAACATACCAGTTAAAATTGACTAGACTATTCCCATAAGAGTGAAAAAGAGAAGTTGGGCTAGCCAAATCATCATAACGATTGTAGCATTGGTTAGCATATGTCCAAAACGATTGCAGATATGGCATCTGGCATTGAGGTCGACCACCGGCGAACTGATGTGGTGATAAAAAGGAACATCCACGGCCACGTCTGCGCTCCCTGCCTCGGCCACATCTACGACCACGGAAAGAAGATGGAGTTGAATGGTAGCTTGGAGTGCGAGAAGCAGTATGAACCGTAAGAGAAGGGGAGATGAGAGTTGTGGAGCCTGGTGAAGTGATAGCACGCCCACGATAAATCTCCTGGCTAAGCATGAGGCCGATGAGTTCTTCTGACAGTACAGGGCCGACTCATATATTGACGGAGGTGACAAACGAGCCATATTCGGGAGACAGACCACTGAGTAAGGTAGAGACGCGATCGAAATCGGCAACTGAATTAGCCATTGCCGTCAGGTTATCCACAATGGACTTGACAGACTGTATGTACTCTGACATAGAAGATGTGCCCATCTTGACGGTGTGAAGCTGGTATTTGCGTTGCTGCACTCTAGCTCTGGAGGGTGACATAAAGATTCGATCTAGAGAGCACCACACATCACGAGATGTGGTGTGGACAAAAGTACCATGTTTGTCCAACTACATAGGGAGTACAGCTTTGACGTAATCAAGACTGCATAGGCAAGAACACGATGGACACATTGTTAAAGATCGGGTGGAAAACTAATCAAATCGAATATTGCGGTATTTGAATTCAAGATTATTTGCAGTATTTGGATTCTGATTCGATTTGAGTATTTGATTCAACAAGTGTATTTGATATTCGAAAACATTCATGAATATTTTGTTTAGATCCCTGCAAATGTGTTGTATACAAAAATATTCACAAATATCCATTTTCAATTTGATATTCGATTCATTATTGGTTCTTATATTTGAATTCATTTACACAATTCAATATTTTATTCATATTTTTATGAGATATGACTTAATTAGGACATTTGAGTCCTTTAACATTTAACAATTACAAAAGCAAGGGGGAGAACTGAAATTATATTTATCTTCGTAATATTATAAAATAAAGGATTAAATGCGTATGTACAAATAGTTCGATCAACTAACAAATAAAATACTAAAACGCTCCAACTCGATTCATTTAATTCACGAATACTAAAAGGTATTTGTTTATGCTTGATCGATCACCTAAATCGAATTTGATCGAATTGTTGGATGAATAATTAGCCAACTATTTGATAATTATTCGATCAACTTCCAACCCTAGCTAAAGAACTCAGTGAGAATGACTCCTATATTCACATTCTGCCCTAAACCATTTTTTTACCTATAAATAATGTTGAGGTTGCTGACCCATACCACATTCTCATTCAGTTCAATGAGATAAGTACTCAACATTTCTGCATATAAAGTTTTGCATCAATTGACCACCAACTTTGTACAATTTTAATCATAAATGCCAATTCATTTTTTCATCTATTGTGGTATACGATTATTCCAGAATAGATGCAGAGACCAAATTACTTGCATGTCATGCAATATACTTGTAACGTTAGATGTACTGATACAAATTTGCCTATCAACACATCTTTCCAATATTCTTACTCTTGTTCCAGCTTCATAAGTAGTAATTCAGAAGATTTAAGATACTTTTTTCTACAAGAATATTATTTACTACATGATAAGAAGAAAGAGTCTATCTGAAGGTAGAGATTTTCTGCATTTTCATGGAGAGCAGCAAACAATCAGTTATGAGCAAATAGATGCAAATAATATGTGCAAACGGAAAGCATCATTTAGCTTTATGTTGATTATTGAAGAAATATATCCGTACCTTATGATGGAGATTGAAAATGTAACTTAGTTGTCAAACCATGTATAGAAGTTCATGAGCAATTGGATGCAAATAATATGTGCAAATGGGAAGTATCATATAGCCTCATGTTGTTTATAGAAGATAAAAGATATATCAGTAGCTTATTGTGGAGAACAAAAATGAAATTTAGATGTTGAACCATGTATAGAAGATCCAGATGGATTCAATATTCATTTACCAGGGAGTTTCAGAACAGAAACAAGATTAACTACCAAATAGCCAAAGCAAAATCATATAAAGAAACTGACCTCGGAAAGAATATTACTCATGCATTCACCGAATCAACATCTCCTTGGCCCAAACATCCTAACAAGCTTAACTCTCGAGTAGGTCGATAAGAATCCATGAACCCAGAGAAGTCATACTCCGGGGCACACAGATTGTCTGAAACATCCTCAAGTATCTGAACCAATCATTTTTGCAGTTCTATAATCATGGTGAAAATTTATTTCAAGCCATAAATTTACTAGAGCTATAAACTAGTTAAAATCTATATTTCAAAATTACATGTTAAGAAAATTTAGAGCCAAGACGAAATCAAAATTACAGTTAAGAAAAAAGATAAATCAGTATCAAAAGTTAGTAGTCATCAAATACTAAAGCCTTTGTGAAGCCACTCAAAGAAAAACAAACAAACAAATAAATAAATAACTGGCCACAAAGGAATGATACAAAGTTAAGCAATCAACTATCATTCAGAATTCCAAAGAACTAAATGCTTTACAAGACATTAAAAGAGCATAGTTTTAAGAAATGGCAATTATATAAATGTCTAGTAGCCAAACAGTTCTGAAAGACTCCTGTCAAAGAGAAGGTTTTCACCTCTAATCTTCACATAAATTTGGCATATAACACTGAATCTGGCAACCAAAAAATTAACCACTGTTTCTCTTCAATCATATGAATTCAGCTCAACTCAAACCAGGAAACAACATAAACATAATGTTCCTTATTGGGACGGACTGACACCAGTACTTCCCAATCCCATCTTCCGCCCCAAAACTGTGAGCTGCTCCACAAACTCACCCCCATTAAGAAGCTCTGTAGTCCCATATATCACATGCTTCACTGGTTGTGACCGCTGTCCCAACTCCATGAGGCTCCTATATTCGATATAATTACCACCGCCAATCATGAAAACAATAGCTTCTTTGAATGGCCCCCTCAATTGTGCCCCAGAACCGGACCTAGGTGCCCTCGGATCAAACAAAAGATAGGAATCCACCTCTGGGTTTAGTTTCCCTTCCATTAACGCTTCCACCGTCCTCGTCAATGCAAGCTGCCTCCCACCTGATAAGAGATTCTTCATACCAGCAGTCACAGCACTAATTGACTGCCCATAAAGCTTTTCAGCCCAATCCACAATGTTGCTCTTACTTGCCGAGCTCATAGAAGAAGTCAATGATGAATTCAACGTCTTTATCTTCTTCACGTACTGAAATGCACAAGTATCCACCTCAGACTCCCTCAATGCCGCTTCTACTGCTTCCAACTCTGATTGCGGCGTGGTCTCCACAGAAAGAAGGTACGTTATTGCCAGCCGAATCTTATCCACATTGGTGCCTTTCCCTCTAAGAAGACCAAGCAAAGCGCTCCTATCGACACTTGCCTTCGTCAACATATCATTCTCAAGAGTACAATAAGAATCCAAAGACCTCTCCTTAATCTCACCCAACAACACCGTAGCAATATTCGTGTGCTTATCAATCACCTTCTTCCGCTCTGTGAGCTCAGGCAACGAGTTCACCGCATTCATCAAATGTTTCGTGTTCCCAATCAAATCTGTCCCATCAAACTCCGCAGCACCATTCCCGCCGGTCCTCCGGTTCACCTCGTCCACGTCCTGCTTATACTTCCCCAGCTGCACCTCAATCTCCTCTGCCACCTTCGGGAATGGCGACCAGCTATTCGCCACCCAAAATGAGTCCGTCCCATCCAACTCATATCCCTTCATCCCTGCAGCACCCACCCCCTTCTCCTCCTGCTGCATGCTCACCCTATTCAACCTCAATCCCAGCACATCATGAACCAGCGGCCTATAACTCCAATCATGCTCCACACCAACAGCCAGCTCGAAATTCCTATCAAACAAGCACAACACCGGCCTCTGGAACGAGCTCGCCAGCCCTCCGCTCTCCGAAAAAAGATTGTTTTTTGTAACCAAGTGATCCCGAATCTTGGCATCCAGCGCCTCGGCGACCATTGCGGCGGGCCCACCGCCAGCGCAGCGAATCACCGGGACCACCCCCAGGGTCGCGAGAACGCAGAACAGTCCGCCAACGATCTTGTCCACGATCCCCTGGATCTCAGGCTCCCCGGCCGAGGGATCATTCATCTGAACATAGATATCTTTCTGACCGAGCGAGAAGAGGTTGTCCTCAAGGGTGACGAACTCAAGGTACTGATCGTAGATCTTGGCGATACGGTGGACGGAGTCGGAGCGGAGAGTCTCGGCGGCGAGGGTCTCAAGGAGGGGGCGGGGGAGGGAGGAGGAGAAGTTGAGGTGGAAGGAGTCGTAGAGGGAGCGGCCGGCGTCGGCGGCGATGCGGGCGACGTTGGCGGGAGTCGGCTGGACGAAGTAGACGGCGGGGACGTCGGGGACAAGCTGGCGGTCCTTGTCGATGACGAAGTAGAGGGTGATGCCGTGCTTGCGGAGGTCCTTGACGTGGATCAACGGGGAGAGGATGTCGCGGCAGAAGCGGTCCAGGATTAGGATCTTGTAGACCTCGCCGGAGGCGGAGGAGGAAGCACCGGAGGCGGAGGTGGCGGCGGCGGGGACAGAGGAGGAGGGGGGAGGGGGATTGGTTGAGGTTGAGCATGCGGATGATCTGAGAGGTCTGCTTCTGGCGGAGGTTGAGCGCCATGGTTTGGTGAATTCTAGGGTTAGGGTTTTTGGACGCGGGATCTGATTCTAGGGTTTGTGCGTGGTTTCAGATCTGTCTGATTGGTTCAGATCTGAAGGAAATGGGAATGGGAAATGGGAAAAATAGGAGAGGAAAAGGTGAGAGAGACTGGAAGAGGAGACGAGTGAGAGAGGCATTGGAGCGCGATCTGGTCGGGTTTGGGCCGTATTTACCTCTTTTGAAGCCCACGGGGTCTATCGGGAATTACATATTTGACTTGCCTTTTTAAATATTTTCAGATATTGAGATCTGATATATTTGGGCTAGGGGGTGTTTGGTTTGAAGGAAGTGGGCGGAAGTAAAGAAATGGAGAAGTATAATTGATCACTTCCCTATCTATCCAAACACCGGAAAAGGAAAATAAGAAAATCCTTTTTTCTTTTCTATTTTCTCTTTTACACAACCATTTCCTCACTTCCATAGTGCTACAGTTAATTTTGTGATCATGTAAATCTCATTTGTAATAAGTTGTAGCGCAAAACAGTTAATTTTTTGATCATGTAAATTTCACTTGCATTCTAATTACAGTCCATTTTTTATTTTTCTTAATTAATTTTTATTTTTAATATTATTTTGCGGTCAACTTTGTGGTCAACTTTTCCACTTCCACTTCCACAGTATCATCCAAACACCGGAAGAGACATAACATTTCCAAACTACACTTCCCAACAACATCCAGACACCGAAAAACTTACTAACCAATTCTCAAGTTTCAAAGGGAACTATTATCACTTCCTTACTTCCTTACTTCCTCACTTCCACCCTTAACCAAACAAGCCAACATTTTTCATTAATTGAAACTAAAATAAATTACAGATTTCTTGAAGAATTAAACCATTCTCCACTTATCCACTTAACATTTTACACTTTATGTACAAGTTATAAGAGTAAACTAGATTGCCGCTTGCGATGGAACCGAGCGACGAAGAGGAGAGGGGGGAGAGGGGAGGAAGAAGAAGGAATGGGAATATAGGAGAGGGAGAGAGAGAGGGAGAGGGAGCAAGGAGGGGAGAGGAGGGAGGAGAGTGACGCTCAGTTCTCTCTGTGGCTCTCTTTGGAAATCAGACGGACGGACAAAATTCAAGGAGTTAGAAGAGAGACCTCACTTCGCTCGGTTTGATTAAAATAAAATTATTAAACATTTCGCCTTTCTAAATAGGTATTCATAATTTTTATTTTTAAAGCCATAGGTATATATTACTGGAGAGGAGGATGAAATCTAAATGATAGGAGAAAGAAACGTGTTACAAAAGGAAAAGTTTAAACCGAAAACCTTCTTGAGTTAATTTCAATTGGCAAGTACTGTTAATGACGAAAGTTAATTTTACACCAAACAAAAACTTAAGAAAGAGAGAGGTATGGTTATTGCCACCTCAAAAATGAGAACGCACCCCCAAAAAAAATTATTCACAAGTGTGCCATTATTTTTTTGACCATTTCGTTCTTGATGAAAAACCCAAAATGCATCTTTTTTCTTCCTCCTTCCTCTTTCCTCCATCTACCTTCTCCGGTGACCCCCGGCCTCTGCCCCCCTCACCGGCGACCACCCCCGCCTCCTCCTCCCCCTCCCAAGCCGCCGCCTCCTCCTTCTCCTCCCCCCAACTTTCCCCTCACCCGCCCATCCGCCCGTCCCCGGCCTCCCCCGCCTCTCCTTCCCTCCCGCCCACCCTCCCCCTGCCCTGTTCGGACAGACCTGACCGAACAAGCCAGGGGGAGAGGGAGGGGCAGGGGCAGAGTAGGGGCAAGGGAGGCCGGGGAGAGGCGGCTAGGGAAAGTGGGGGGAAGTGGGGGGGAGGAGGAGGAGGCAGCTTGGGAGGTGGGAGGAGGAGGCGGCCTGAGAGGGGGGACGGGGGAGGATGAGGAGGGGCAGGCCGGAGGGGGTTTCGCCGGAGGAGGGGGAAGGGGTCGCCGGAGGGGGGGAGAGGGTGTTGGCCCAAAGGCCATTATCCCAGTTATTTTGATGATAACAAAACATATTTAGTTATGTATTTAATACTTTTGTTTAAAAGGATTTCAGGTTCAAGAACAGGTTTTTGACGGCTCCGCTAAAAGACTCACACGTTTGGAGTTCGCACAAGATTTGCATTCCCAAGCTAAAGCACAATAGGAAGCTTCGGAATAAGATATTGAAGAAAAGAACGAGTCAAGACTACGAAGAAAAAGAACTAGCATAGACTATGAAGAAAACAAGATTTGTATTTTTATTTTTTATTTTAGATATTTTGTCAAAGCTAGATATTAGAAGTAGAGCTATGGGATTATCACACACACACCTCTTAGTTAGGTTCATGGCTTCAAAAAGATTTTCAATTTCCATTTCTAACTTAGTTTTTAAAGTGAACATGTTTGGAAATAAGCTTTTTAGAAAAATAATAGTTTTGGAAAAACATTTTTATGGAAAAACAAGTTTTTATCAAAGGGATTTTTATCAAACTATTTTAACATGATAGAAGTATGACATATGCTCATACTCTATGTTTTTACAAGTTCCAAAATTTAACCCAAGACCATAAACCCAAAACCCAAAATTCTGGTTCTGGAAGTTCTGATATTTCAGAACTCACAGTAGCCGGTCGACCGATGTGCACAAACTGTGCATGTCTATATCAGTCGACCGGTCCGGTCGACCGAGGCAAAATTGCGTTCACAGGATTTTTCGGTCGACCGACCCGGTCGACCGCCTGCCCCAACGGTCGGATTTTTGACCGTTGGCGGTCGACCGACCCGGTCGACCGGGCTCTGTCAAAAGTTCTGACAGATCCAACAGCTATTTTTTTTCAGGCTGATTTCTTTTTGGGATTTGATACCAACGATTTTGTGAGGCTATTTTTGACCCCTATAAATAGAGGGTCACCTCATATTGATAAGACAACTATTGAAAAATAATTGCAAAAGATTTTCACAAGAGCTTTACAAAGAATTCCAATTCCTTTCTTTTACAAAAGATTTCTCAAAGCCTAAATTCCCAACACCCAACTTGTAGCCTATTCCTCTACCTTCTCTCTAGTTTTTGCACACCACAATCCCAAGCTCTACATCTATATCATTGGCTCTAGGATTGTGCAAGTGAGCTATTTTGATCAAGTGTGATCACCTTTCTTATTGAGTGAAGTTGTAGAGGCATCGGCCTCAAGGGAGCTAGTGAGCTTCGGGTGGTGTTGCGGCATCACAAGTGTAGGGACAAGTGTGTCCTTGTATTGGCGATCCGGTGGGATCAACGATAGTAGTGCAAATCCTTCAAGTGTGAAGGCGGGGACGTAGAGCGTGGCTCGAACCTCGGAAACACATCCTTGCGTTTGCGTTTGCTCAAATTTTCTCTCAACTCTACTCCTTTTAATTCTTGCACATTTATTGTTATATTTATTGCAAGTTTATATTTGTGCTATTGTGTGTGTTAAATTTTAAATTCCGCATTATTGCCATAATTCATATAGCCATCACCTATTCACCCCCCCTCTAGGTGATTTCAATTGGTATCAGAGCCAAACCCTACAACTTAGGTCTAACCACCTTAGGGAGATCCATATTTGGCTATATACATTTTTGTTGCATTTACATTTGCTTGTGCATTCATGGCATCCATGGACTTTTCTAGCATTAAATCCCCACCAAAATTTGATGGCTTGAACTTTCCCATTTGGAAAGTCAAGATGAACTTATTTTTGAAATCCTTAGGTGTTAGGGTAGCTAGGGCCATTACCAAAGATTTTATTGAACCCACTAGTGATGAGAGCACATGGTCCGAGGATACTTCCAAAGACTATGAGGCTAATGCTAGGGCACAGTATGCATTGACCCAAGCATTAAATGAGGATGACCTTGCACGCATAATTAATTGTAAATCCGCATTTGAGGTTTGGAACATACTCATTGTGACTCATGAGGGAACGTCTCAAGTCAAGAGAGCCAAAGTTGACTTGCTACGTTCTCAATATGAGAATTTTTATATGTTTGATAATGAGAGCATTGATGACATGCTCACCCGTTTTACAAAAATAACTAATGCTCTTTCTTCCTTAGGCGACAAGATTGATAATGATCAAAAGATAAGGAAGGTGATTAGAGCTCTTCCCAAAGCTTGGGAAGTCAAGGCGACCACACTCAAGGAGCTTAACGACAAAGAGGAGATGGACTTCTCCGGCTTCATCGGAAATCTCAAGACGCATGAGATGGAGATGAAAGTTAGAGAAGAGAGGGAGGCACCAAAGAAGAAGACAATTGCCTTCAAAGCCACTCCTACTACCATTGAGGAAGACAACTCATCCGAAGGTTGCGATGAGGACTTCGCCATGCTCATCCGGAAGGTGGGCAAGATGTTTTACAAGAAGGGACGGCAAAGTAACTTCCGAAGGGGGAAGCCTCAAGGAAGGTACGAGAAGAAAAGAGAAGAACCCGGTCCTTACTTTCATTGCAAGAAGATCGGTCACCTAATTGCCGATTGCCCCGCTCTCCAAGCAACCACCTCCAAGCACGGGAAGAAGAAGAAAGCCTTGGCCGCTACATGGGATGACTCGGAGTCGGAATCCGAAGAGGAGCACGACGCCGCTAACATGTGCTTTATGGCACAAGGTGAGGATTCATCTAAGGTATGTCTAGAAACTTCCATTGATGATGATGATCTCACAATGGATGAACTTGCTCAATTTTTTGAAGAATTGCAACATAGGTATGAGATTTCACAATCTCATAATAAGAAATTGAAAAAGGAAAATGATGTTTTGAAGAACAAACTTGAAATTTGTTTAAAAGAGAAAATTGAGTTATCTAGTTCTTTTGAAAAATTGAAAAATGATTTTGATAAGTATAAGGTAGCTAATAAAGGAAAAACCCCCATGATTTCTAGTAATAAAAATATTTTTGTTGAAATTCAAAAACGTGTTGATTCTTTAGATAACACTTTAAAGAAATGTGCATTTGATTTTAACAAGCTTGCATCTAAATTTCCTAAGGGAGTAGCCCAAGGGAAACATGTTCATCATAAACATGCTACACATAAACATGCACACACACATAACCATGCTTTTATGTACAATAGTGGTAGAATTTTTATTTGCACGTATTGTGGCCGCAAAGGCCATTTAGAAAAGTTTTGTTATGCTAAGAACAATGTTAAGAATAAATTTGTTTGGGTTCGCCCGGATCTAACCCCAAAGGACCCACTAAGATTTGGGTACCAAAAGAGCCACCGAATTTAAATGATACAGGTATAGGTGGATCTACCCCCTCCAAGACTTAGGAGGAGGTGGTGCCCGGGTGGTTGATGCATCGGAGCTTAAAGAACAAATCGTGCATGCATCGCTATCGTGGAGGCACCTATTTTGGAGATTGCCCTTCAATTGGTAACATCTCCATTTAAAAGTTTTGATTTTTAGTCATGTATACATATGTATAGAATTGATAGTTTGCTTTTGTACTATATTGATATATGCTTGCATAGAACTACTTTTCTATCATATTGTATATGTGCCTTGTGTTAACTTCTATATCTTTTGTTTCATGCCTTGTTTAATGTATGTCCACATGTATAGTTATAATTTGTGATTATATACTTGTATACATATACACATTATTTTCATAAATAAAAATAAACATTTGTAAAATTTCCTATTTAAACAAACACCTTAAAGATGGCAATTGCGCACCTCAACTCATTCAAGAGGAATCAAGAGGATGAAGTTCAGAACCCGTCACTGGGTATTCGGCTTCAACATCTTTAAAATCTTTGTTTAAATATGAAAATAAAATTAAAAAGGGATTGCATGAATTTTGATGTTGTAATAACTTAATGAAGATTTAAAACCTGTTGGTGTATTCCTATATGTTTAATATGTCACACCTATTTTGACTACAAATTACTTTAAAAATTTTTTTTTGGGGCCAGTTGCTGTTAACAGATTTCAGGCAAAGCCGGTCGACCGACCTATAAAGCCCCGGTCGACCGACTCTGCCTGAGAAGAAATTTTTATTTCTTTTCTGTTATCGGTCGACCGACTATATGTCCCGGTCGACCGATCTAGCCTGCAGAGCTCTCGGGATAAATCGGTCGACCGTGCCGGTCGACCGCTCTATATTTACAGAGCTCTCGGGTTGTTTCGGTCGACCGGACCGGTCGACCGATCGTCGGATTTTGCCCTATATCTGTCTTTTCTCTTCACTTTTTTCTTTCTCTCTCTCTCACTCAGCCGACGAACCCGTCTCCATCTCTCTCCAAAAATTTTCTTTTTCTCTCCAATCTCTCAACCAATCCCAAATTAATTTAAAACCCTCCTCAAACTCCTTCTTCTACTTCTTGATCTTCAGTCTCAAGCCAATCCAACCACAGGATTTGAAGAAATTCGGATTTCTTTGCTTAGGGTTTCAGTTCTTCAAGATTAAGGTAAAAATTCGATTTTTGATTCAGTTTTTCATATCTTGCTTTGAAATCAACTATCTATTGTCATCAATTCTAGGTTTCTAAGCATCTAGATCTAGCCCTAACTTTGTTTATACCTAAAAATTTCATTTTTCATCATGCCACCTAAACGTTCCCAATCTGAGAAGGGAAAGGAAGTTGCACAACCTTCCTCCCAAGTTCCTAGACCCGTTAGGCTCTTCCTTAACGATCTTGCTGCTGATCGGTATTCCCATCTCTCCACGAGGAACATTAACTCGGGGAGATTCGTTGTCATCTAAGATTTCGAACACTTGAATATTCCACACATCCTGCAGTCCAACAATTTAGTGGAATTTTTGACCATCAAGGAGCAAGTTTACACCTCACTTGTTCCTTACTTTTATGCTAATTTTGAATTTGATGGTAATCGTATCACATCTAGGGTTTTAGGTAGAGACATCGACCTTTCTATCGGTCGATTTGCTAGGATTCTGCATCTCTCCACTGGTGGAGCAGATGTGTACACCCATGATCTACATGACTTTGAATTCCCGGACGGTGAGTCTGCGCTCACCGCCTCTACCTTGATCCACGGGGATGACAACCCCGGTCTAGTAAGGAATGAGGTTGTGAGTAGGTACACTCTCACTGCTCAGGTCCTTACTAAGATTATTTTCTTCAACATTGTCCCCAAGCATGGTGAGTATAGCCACGCTAGGGGTTGCGTACCTTTGATTATCTATTGCCTTCTTCGAGGCATTAAGGTAAACTTTCCTAGAGTCATAGCCTCTCATATAGCTTCTGATCAGATCCGTACTGCGGGTAGAAGCTTGCCCTACGGCATGCTTATTACCCATCTTCTTAGGGCTCTTAATTTTGATCTTTCTGCCGAAAGTCCCTCCAATCCTTTGACCAACATCAACGGAGTTGTCCTGAAGATGATGGAAGCTCAGCTGCGTAGACACGCTCCTGTGCAACCACCTATTCCTCCTGTTGGTCCTGGCTCATCGTCTGCACCTGGATCCTCTTCCTCTTCAGCCCCTGTTTTTCCTCCTGAGTTTCAGGCCCTTCTCTCTTCGGAGGTCCGCTCTCAGATCGAGGCGCACCAGGCCTGGGTCGAGAAGCGCGACGCAGCTATTCGTGCGGAGTTGGATGCTCGTGCCATTCAGGATGCTGCTTTTCGGGCGGAGATCCGGAACAACATGTCTTATTTTGCTGAGTCCATGAGATTCGTGGACGTTCAGTTTCAGGCTCTTTTTACAAAATTTGACATGCTCGTTCCTGACCGGACTCCGATTGCTTGTCGTCTACCAGCCACCGGTCCTCCTTTCCCTCCCAGAGCACGTTCTTCTGTTCCACCACCGCGCACCAGAGTTGATGGCATGGATCCAGAGGAGGTTGCTTCTTCCTCAGAGGAAGAAGTTGGTGGTGACAAGAAGATGGCTGAGGGCTCATCTGAGCATGCCGACGACGAGGAGGAAGATGCTGGAGATGATGATGATGCTGCTGAGTGACCTCCCCTTTTGATGATGTCAAAAAGGGGGAGAGTTATTTGGGGAAAGCTATCTTGAGAGAGATATTTTATCTTGTAGTATTTGTGTTTGGATATTTTGTGATGGACATGTAGTATTTGTTGTTTGGACATGTAGTACATGTAGTATTTGTTGTTTGGACATGTAGTATTTATTTTTATTTTGCTTTGGACATGTATTTTTTTTTGTATGTGTTGTGGACATGGTTATCTTTTGTTTTTATGTATCTCTTATCTATGTCATGTATGAACTCATTTCCTTCATCTATTCTATGACATGAGTATTTGGTATCACTTGTTGGCATGGAAATATGGTGTTTATCATTTACATATGCTTTCCTATATATGCATGTGTTGAGGGGGAGCTTCATTTGAAGTCTCTACCCAAAATATTTTGTGATAACTACATATGTTTTGCCATCATCAAAAAGGGGGAGATTGTTGGCCCAAAGGCCATTATCCCAGTTATTTTGATGATAACAAAACATATTTAGTTATGTATTTAATACTTTTGTTTAAAAGGATTTCAGGTTCAAGAACAGGTTTTTGACGGCTCCGCTAAAAGACTCACACGTTTGGAGTTCGCACAAGATTTGCATTCCCAAGCTAAAGCACAATAGGAAGCTTCGGAATAAGATATTGAAGAAAAGAACGAGTCAAGACTACGAAGAAAAAGAACTAGCATAGACTATGAAGAAAAACAAGATTTGTATTTTTATTTTTTATTTTAGATATTTTGTCAAAGCTAGATATTAGAAGTAGAGCTATGGGATTATCACACACACACCTCTTAGTTAGGTTCATGGCTTCAAAAAGATTTTCAATTTCCATTTCTAACTTAGTTTTTAAAGTGAACATGTTTGGAAATAAGCTTTTTAGAAAAACAATAGTTTTGGAAAAACATTTTTATGGAAAAACAAGTTTTTATCAAAGGGATTTTTATCAAACTATTTTAACATGATAGAAGTATGACATATGCTCATACTCTATGTTTTTACAAGTTCCAAAATTTAACCCAAGACCATAAACCCAAAACCCAAAATTCTGGTTCTGGAAGTTCTGATATTTCAGAACTCACAGTAGCCGGTCGACCGATGTGCACAAACTGTGCATGTCTATATCAGTCGACCGGTCCGGTCGACCGAGGCAAAATTGCGTTCACAGGATTTTTCGGTCGACCGACCCGGTCGACCGCCTGCCCCAACGGTCGGATTTTTGACCGTTGGCGGTCGACCGACCCGGTCGACCGGGCTCTGTCAAAAGTTCTGACAGATCCAACAGCTATTTTTTTTCAGGCTGATTTCTTTTTGGGATTTGATACCAACGATTTTGTGAGGCTGTTTTTGACCCCTATAAATAGAGGGTCACCTCATATTGATAAGACAACTATTGAAAAATAATTGCAAAAGATTTTCACAAGAGCTTTACAAAGAATTCCAATTCCTTTCTTTTACAAAAGATTTCTCAAAGCCTAAATTCCCAACACCCAACTTGTAGCCTATTCCTCTACCTTCTCTCTAGTTTTTGCACACCACAATCCCAAGCTCTACATCTATATCATTGGCTATAGGATTGTGCAAGTGAGCTATTTTGATCAAGTGTGATCACCTTTCTTATTGAGTGAAGTTGTAGAGGTATCGGCCTCAAGGGAGCTAGTGAGCTTCGGGTGGTGTTGCGGCATCACAAGTGTAGGGACAAGTGTGTCCTTGTATTGGCGATCTGGTGGGATCAACGATAATAGTGCAAATCCTTCAAGTGTGAAGGCGGGGACGTAGAGCGTGGCTCGAACCTCGGAAACACATCCTTGCGTTTGCGTTTGCTCAAATTTTCTCTCAACTCTACTCCTTTTAATTCTTGCACATTTATTGTTATATTTATTGCAAGTTTATATTTGTGCTATTTGTGTGTTAAATTTTAAATTCCGCATTATTACTATAATTCATATAGCCATCACCTATTCACCCCCCTCTAGGTGATTTCAGAGGGGTTCACCGGTGGGAGGAGAAGAAGAAGGGGAAAGAAATGGCACTTTTGGCCATTTTTTAAAAAAAAAATTGGGGTGCCTTTATCAATTTTGGGGTGCCTTAATCTGGGGCTTTTATCATATTTGGGGGGGTGGCAATAACAGTGCTCGAAAGAGAGAATTGGGGGAGAAAAATGTGCTTGAATTGGGGGGGGGGGGAATTTAAGAAACCATTCTTATTAAATTATGTTCTCAGTGTTAATCTCATATTAAAGGTGGACCAATAACCTTGGTTATTTGCATTGGATTCCTATTAAAGTTAACTGATATGATATTATGCCCATATTAAAGTCACATTTATATAGTTTATTTAGTCTCTTGAAATATAAAAGTGCCATGATGGAAAGGCTTTATTTCAAGGGGTCTAATTGCAAATGTGCGACCCACTTTTCTCCTCCTGCAAAGAATACAAAACTTACGCTCATTATTTTTGAGTATCTCCATCAGAAAAGAACAAAAGGGTTTTGTGGTGAAGGAAAAGGAGATAGAGAAAAGAGGATCAATTTGCTTTAGGGTTTGTAGGATCTTCTTCTTCAATTCATCAAAGGAATCAAGGTCTTCTTCAACCTTTATCTAATCAATGGCTTCAGGTATGTATCATGTATCAAGTTATTTACATGAATTCAATTACTTGAGATGTATATGATTCTTTGATCCATGGTTTAATTTAATCCGCATTACAGTTGTGTTATTTCCAACATTTGGTATCAGAGCCATGATTAAAGAATCAATACATCTTGGATTTAGGAATTATGAAAAGTTAGGGTTTTGATTAACAATTCATAAAAATTGAATTTTTTGATCTTTTAATTGTAGAATTTATAGAGGATTTAATAGCCCTAATATCATGTTCATATTCCTCTAATTATGCAATTAAATTGGGATCAAAATCAAGGAATTAAAACCCTAATTTTTGATAATTATGGATTAAAATCGTCGGAACAGGAACTGTCTCAAATAACTGTTTCGTCGACTATTAGTCGACTAATAATAGGCTATAGTCGACTAATTTATTTTCCCGAAAGTTGAGAACTTTCTGTTGGATTCAGGAGTCGACTTATAACTTTTGACTAGTCGACTAGTAAAGTGTATAGTCGACTAACCATTTGTCAAGTCGACTAATTTTCAACCGAAAGTTTATCTTCCCACAGGAGTCGACTAATAAAATTGTGTAGTCGACTAATAAAATATATAGTCGACTAATAATATTGGTATAGTCGACTAACTTTCTTTTGCCCTAGTCGACTAGACCTAAATGTGTAGTCGACTGGACTTGACCCAAGTCGACTAATCCTTCCTTGTAGTCGACTAATACCTGTTAATAATCAATCATAATGTACATTACACATTTAAGTTATTGTGTTAGTATTGATTGATGCTTGGTCAAGTAATGTATTGAGATATTATAGCTTTACTCAAATAAAAGGATTAGAGAATATTATTGGTTAGTTTTGTATTCATAAGGCTTATTGATTTAGTAGTTGCCAAAGTGACCTAGGTTAGTAAATCTTATGAATATACAACTACATAATAGACTTGTCATGTAAGTGACATTAAAGACAATAATATTCTCGATGGCGGTTCTAGTTAGGAGATTGGGACTGGCCCAAAGGAAAGTCTCTTTCAAATAATTATGAACCGGGGTAGGATAGTATAATTTATGTAACTTAGTGGTGTGGAATTGGATACCCAAAGGTAACATGACTTACTAACTAAGTGACATAAATTATATTAGACCTACATAGGTGATAAAAGTTCTCACCTAAAGAGTGAACACTAGATATACTTAGGTTTCGCCCAAAGGAGAAATCAAAGTGATCTCAATAGTTCATCTTAATTAAATTTAAAACTTGTATTGATTAGTGGCCCTAATGTGAGCAATGTCCTATTATGTTTCAGTGAACGTCCCTACTTCCCTTCACACTCATGCCACCAGCATTCCGGCCTTGGATGGTACCAACTTTTCAGAGTGGTTTGAACATGTACAGTTTACACTGGGTGTTTTGGACCTAGATATGGCTCTAACAATTGATAAACCTGATGAAGTAACTGCTGAGAGTACAGCAGAACAGGTCAGCCATGCCAAAGCTTGGGAAAGGTCTAATAGGCTCAGTCTTATGTTCATAAAGATGACCATAGCTAATAACATCAAGACTTCACTCCCTCCTACAACTAATGCATCTGAACTATTAAGTGCGGTTAAAGACCGTTTTAAGTCTGCAGATAAGTCATTAGCTGGCACCCTAATGGCTGAACTTACCACCATGAAATATGATGGTAATAGAGGAGTTCAGCAACACATTCTAAACATGACTGATAAGGCTGCTAAGCTAGGATCACTGGGAATGAAAGTGGATGAGTCCTTCTTGGTACAGTTCATCCTCAACTCGCTTCCTTCTCAGTTTGGGCCATTCAAGATCCACTACAATACTCATAAGGATAAGTGGAACTTGAATGAGCTAACTGGTATGTGTGTTCAAGAGGAAGTGAGACTGAGGCAAGAAGGACAGCACTCAGTGTTGGCAGTAACTTCAGGAGGTATCCATAAGAAAAGTAAATATGGAAGAGGTAAGAGATTTCCATCAAAGAAAGAAAATGACCATGGGGAAAGTAGCCAAGGTCATAGAAAAGCTTTCACTGTCAAATGCTACTTCTGTGACAGAAAAGGACATGTGAAGAAGGACTGCAACAAGAGGAAAGCTTGGTTCGAAAAGAAAGGTACAAATCTTTCTTTTGTATGTTTTGAATCAAATCTTGCTGAAGTTCCTTCTAATACTTGGTGGATTGACTCTGGAGCCACAACTCACATAACTAATTCAATGCAGGGATTCCTTACAACCCGGAAACCGAAGGAAAGTGAGAGATTCGTCTTTATGGGAAACCGTCTCAAAGTGGAGGTCGAATATGTTGGTGTTTATCGACTACTCTTGGAGACGGGTCATCAGATGGATCTTGAGGATACTTTTTATGTACCTTCGATTTCAAGAAACTTAATGTCATTATCCAAATTAGATGTTTTTGGATATTCTGTTTTGTTTAGTTGTGGAAAACTCTCTTTAATGTATAATTCAATTCCGGTTGGACATGGAATTTTATGTGATGGTTTATATAAAATTTCATTGAATGATGAGTTTGCACAATCTTTATTATCTCTGCATTCGAATGTTGGTATAAAACGTGGCTTAATAAATGAAAAATCCTCAATCTTGTGGCATAGACGACTGGGGCATATCTCCAGGGATAGAATTATAAGATTAGTGAAGACTGGGATTTTGGATAACCTAGACTTCACTGATTTTGATGTGTGTGTGGATTGCATAAAAGGAAAGCAAACCAAACACACTAAGAAAGGTGCCACAAGAAGTAAAGAACTCCTGAAATTAATTCATACAGATATTTGCGGACCACTCTCCATTCCATATTTTACTGGAGAGAGATATTTCATTACCTTTATAGATGATCTGTCACGTTATGGTTATGTGTATCTAATTAATGAAAAGTCTCAGGCTGTTGACATCCTTGAGGTGTTCATTACAGAAGTCGAGAGACAATTAGATAGAAAGGTTAAAATCATAAGGTCAGATAGAGGTGGTGAATTTTATGGTAGATATGATGAGTCAGGACAACATCCTGGTCCATTTGCCAAATTTCTAGAAAAGCATGGCATTTGTGCTCAATACATAATGCCAGGTACGCCTCAGAAGAACGGAGTTGCTGAAAGGCGAAACCGAACTCTTATGGATATGGTTAGGAGCATGATGAGCTTCTCAAATGTACCCAATTCATTGTGGAATGAAGCCTTAAAGACTGCTATGTATATCTTGAACAGGGTTCCTAGTAAGGCTGTCCCAACAACTCCTTTCGAGTTGTGGACTGGTAGGAAACCCAGTTTAAGACATTTACATGTTTGGGGTTGTCCAGCAGAGGCTAGAATATATAATCCACAAGAAAAGAAATTAGACTTAAAAACAATATCTGGGTATTTCATTGGTTATCCAGATAAGTCTAAGGGATACAAATTTTATTGTCCTAACCATAGTACAAGAATAGTTGAAACTGGTAATGCCAGATTCCTGGAAAATGGTGAAATTAGTGGGAGTGCTGAACCAAGAAAAGTAGATCTTGAAGTGGTAAGGGTAAATATCCCAATACCCTTTCCTTCAAGAGAAATTGTTGTCCCTCAGCTTGACCATCAAGTTGAGATACCAGAACAACAAGTTAATGTTGGTTCACCACTCCATGAGGATATTCCCATTGAAAATATTGTAGAACCACCACAACCGGCAGCTTTGAGAAGATCTCAAAGGGAAAGAAGATCTGCCATTTCAGATGATTATGTGGTGTATCTACAGGAATCTGATTATGATATTGGGATAAAAAAGATCCAGTTTCATTTTCACAAGCCATAGAATGCAATGATTCTAGTAAATGGGTTGATGCTATGAAAGATGAGTTGAAATCTATGGACCAAAATCAAGTCTGGGATCTCGTTGAATTGCCTTATAACAGTAAGAAAGTCGGGTGTAAATGGGTCTTTAAGACCAAGCGCGACTCTAAAGGCAATGTCGAACGATATAAGGCTAGACTTGTGGCCAAAGGTTTCACTCAGAAAGAAGGCATTGACTATACAGAGACCTTCTCTCCAGTATCAAAGAAGGATTCTCTTAGAATCATTATGGCACTTGTAGCTCATTATGATTTGGAGTTACATCAAATGGATGTGAAAACTGCTTTTCTAAATGGAAATTTGGATGAGGATATCTACATGGAGCAACCTGAAGGGTTCGCAATTAAAGAATAAGAACACTTGGCTTGCAAATTAAAGAAATCTATATATGGACTTAAACAAGCTTCCAGGCAATGGTATATAAAGTTTAACGATACCATTACCTCTTTTGGATTTACAGAAAACACTGTTGATCAGTGTATATATCTAAAGATCAGTGGGAGCAAGTTTATTTTTCTGGTTCTGTATGTAGATGACATCTTGTTAGCCAGTAGTGATCTTGGTTTGCTGTATGAAACTAAAAGTTATCTTACCAAGAATTTTCAGATGGTTGATATGGGTGAGGCAAATTATGTTATTGGCATAGAGATCTTCAGGGATAGATCTCAAGGATTGCTAGGATTGTCTCAGAAAGGGTATATCAATCGAGTCTTGGAAAGATTTCATATGGAAATGTGTTCAGTCAGTCCTGCACCCATTCAGAAGGGTGACAGATTAAGTGGTAGCCAGTGTCCCAGAAATGACTTAGAAAAGGGTCAAATGCAGAAAGTTCCGTATGCATCAGCTGTTGGGAGCTTGATGTATGCAAGCACTTGTACCAGGCCAGATATCAGCTTTGCTGTTGGGATGTTGGGAAGATACCAAAGCAATCCAGGAATGGAGCACTGGAAGTTGGCTAAGAAGGTTATGCGGTATCTTCAAGGGACAAAGGACTATATGCTCACATACAGGAGATCAGATCAGTTGGAGGTGATCGGCTATTCAGACTCAGATTTTGGTGGTTGCCCAGATAGCAGGAAGTCTACATCAGGATTTATTTTCTTGCTAGCAGGTGGAGCAATCTCGTGGAAGAGTGTGAAGCAGTCCATTATTGCTTCATCCACGATGGAGGCTGAGTTCATAGCTTGTTTTGAGGCCACAAATCATGCATTATGGCTAAGGAATTTCATCTCAGCACTTGGTGTAGTTGACTCTATTGCCAAGCCGCTGACGATATATTGTGACAATACAGCAGCCGTATTCTTCTCTAAGAATGGTAAGTACTCTAATGGTTCTAGACATATAGAACTTAAGTACTTGGTGGTTAGAGAAAGAGTTGAGAAACAGAAAGTGTCAATTGTAAGTTTAAGTACCACTGTAATGGTTGCTGATCCAATGACAAAGGGATTGCCTCCAAAGACATTCAAGGAACATGTTGTAAGAATGGGTCTTTTGGGCAATCTGTAAATGTATTTTGGTACTTATGTAATTGACATTATTGTACAAATAAAAGTTTTGTTTCTGTGTTTCCTGTTATCTAATTATGTGTGCACATATTATGTTTGGATGTATGTTAAACAGGAAATGTCTTTACAAGACAATTACAGGGGTCATTAAGGTTATGGACTCAATTAGTAAGAGTTATCAATGTTGTGGTACATAGAAGGGAGTATGACGTGGATGTTGTATAACCGCTATGACTCGCATTGGTGGTCCAAGCTAATTGCGGTATTATAGTATTTCATATTTGGGCTTATCAGTTATTGTTTGTTTTAAAATTCGTGATCACGTGTCAAAGTTTTTCAGTATGGAATCCAATGGAGTCAAAATGATTTTTAAATGAGTCTTTTCATTTATTTGTTTTCTAAAGTTTTAACCTAATCGGTTAATGGTCCAAGTGGGAGAATGTTAATCTCATATTAAAGGTGGACCAATAACCTTGGTTATTTGCATTGAATTCCTATTAAAGTTAACTGATATGATATTATGCCCATATTAAAGTCACATTTATATAGTTTATTTAGTCTCTTGAAATATAAAAGTGCCATGATGGAAAGGCTTTATTTCAAGGGGTCTAATTGCAAATGTGCGACCCACTTTTCTCCTCCTGCAAAGAATACAAAACTTACGCTCATTATTTTTTGAGTATCTCCATCAGAAAAGAACAGAAGGGTTTTGTGGTGAAGGAAAAGGAGATAGAGAAAAGAGGATCAATTTGCTTTAGGGTTTGTAGGATCTTCTTCTTCAATTCATCAAAGGAATCAAGGTCTTCTTCAACCTTTATCTAATCAATGGCTTCAGGTATGTATCATGTATCAAGTTATTTACATGAATTCAATTGCTTGAGATGTATATGATTCTTTGATCCATGGTTTAATTTAATCCGCATTACAGTTGTGTTATTTCCAACACTCAGCGGTAAATACTATTAGTTTTACAAGGGTTTCTATAAAAATGCTATTAATCTTTTTCATTATTATAGCAATAACATTCATGATCAATGTCACAGTATCCTCCAAGAGGAAATTGGAACACTTTGCAATCATCATCGTAATTTAGAAAATTAGCACAACTTCCCACGTGGCCTACAACTACCATGCCTACAACTTTTTCAACATAATCTATAAACAAAACAAAAAGGAAAAATTAAAACACATTTACCAAGAAAAATGTTATAATTTTTATAACAATAAAAATAAATATAGAGGGGGGAAATGTTGATAAGAGAACTACTATATTTAGATGAACTTTATTATTATTTATCTAATAAATACGTACTCGATGTTAAAAGAAACAATACAAGCATAATAGAAATTGAGAGACTTAAAGTAGAAAAAGAACAATTAGAATTCTTAATTGACGTCTCTTTCTTTTGCTATATTTCTTGATTGTCTTGTTGTAAAGATTGAAATCATCTTATTTATAGCTCAAATACTAATGACTGTGAATATTGAGTAAATATACTAAAAGATTTGGTGGATTATCTGTGCATTTAGTATTTGTGTTCATGCATCAAAGAATATTTGTTCCATTAGTTCTAAGTACATTAGTTTCTCCTTGTTCTTTTCCCTTATATTATTTCTCTTTTTGGCTTGAAAGTTATTTCCAAGAGATTTTTTTGTCGAAGAGTGTGCGTTCATCTTAAATTTTATTTTTAGGCATGAAGATATACTTAAACCGCTTCCTATAAATTTTAAGGAGATGCATTTTGTGGTTTTCATATTTGCTTAAGAATTATGCATATTGAAAATATGGAATCACCATTATAAATATAAAATTTTCATATAAAATTCTAATGCAATAATTAATAATTTTTGTTCAAGTAAATTCTTTTATATATTGATACTTGGCTAATTAGAATATGTGGCAGTTGAACACGAATCAAAACTTTTTAATAAGTTGTAGAATAACAATTGCACAATTTCAGTAGATTGCATATGTTTTTTTTTCCTTTAATATGTTCTTACGTCAAATTACCATAAAAGTTTACTAAAACAAGTAGTGATGAGAAATAAATTCAACTCCTTGATCTGAATCTTTTAAGTTTTTGAAATTTTAAAAATAGGATAATTACAATTATAACGGAAAGCACAGACGGATAAAGGGGTAGGAGGATTGAGAGGTGATTTTCTCATATATATATTATTTTTTTATTTATTGTTGACCTAACTTCCGTTTCAAAACATTCTCTTTTTTTTCTTTTTTGAACAAAAGCCAAGGCCGGTATTGAATTTGAAACTCTCTCATTTCTCAAGCCAACCCTTTTACCGCTACATCAGGTCTCAGTTCAAACCATTCCAACATTGAAAAACATTATTGATAGTAGTTTGAGGAGAAAATCATACTTACATCATATTATTGGCTTATTGGACTAGCATGCAAATTGTTAAAGGGCTGAGTTGTTCCCACACTCAAATCACAACGAATCAGTTGACATGGTTTGGCTAGACCTCGTAGGTTTAAGGTTAGAATTACAATTACTCGAAGATAAGGCAGTTTCTTGGTCATATGTAAACACATGGAGAGAAAGACCCTCTTAATTTGTTCAATCAATATCTTAGACAGATATTTTAGGATTTTGCCTTATTTTCAAGAGGAGATGATGGTCCAAAAAGATCCAATCGAGTTGGATAAGATGATGGCTTGAAGTAGAAGAAAAGAAGCAGATCAAGAAATGTATAGTCGACTAATGAAGACCACTAGTCGACTAAGCTTAAGAACTAGTTAACTAGGACTAGGGGTGAGTAGAGTTCGGGTATAACCGAAATAACCGACCGAAACCAAAATCCGAACCCGAACGAACCGCTCTAGTTCGATCAAGTTTTGCTTTTGGGTCTGAAACTCGAACCCGACCGAACCGAACCGAACAGAATCTCTCACGCTTATATATCACCCAAACCAAATTCAGTTTACTGAATCATGTGGTTCATAACAAAAATTGATGAAATCTTATCTCATTACTTCTATTAATACCATCTCTTTTATGTTAAACATGTGAAAGCTATGCTAAGTTGTAACGCCCCGATCCCGCAGGTACGGGGACGTTATGGTGACGTACATACGCGAGGTGAAAACAATCCCACGCGTACGTTAAGCCTCAGTACAGGGAATCACCTCCATAGACATAATGGTTCCAGCAGGAAATAAGTACAAGAATACCTGCAGAAAGGGGTTAGTGATCTGGATAAATGAGATAACAGAAATAAATCACCAAGATACCTATAAAGAGTCTCGATGAGGAATCTCCTATGTGACTCCAAGGCACTATCTGATAATACGGTAGCTCGGATCTCCAACCTGGGCATGCAAACCCAGGGTCGTCAGAAAGCGACCTAGTGAGTGGTAAAATGAAGGAGGCAATAATATGTACTATAATAATACAAGCACTATAATAATAGATAAGACATGCTGTTGTAATAGTGATACCATATCCTAAGCATATAATAAGCAGCAGAAGTATCTAAACATGAAAGATATAAGCAGGTTATCTTTTAATACCATCACTACCTAGCCGGTTATCATCTGGTCATGTCGTTAGGCGTGTCCGGTTTATATCATAAATACTGTCGTCTAGTGGTGACATGATAGCAGTGACCATACAGGTGGGCATATGCAAACAGAATAGATGCAATGCAGAACATGCGTAGTATGCCACCACAGAAAGAGTAACATGTACCAGGCAAAGTAGCAGATATCCATGTAACATGATAGCGGATAAATTATCAGGACCAGTAACAAGATAACATACATGTGTCAGGCAAGTCATGTCATTTAGACAATAGTAGCAATAAGTACCATCTGGTATTTTAATCAATCTCTTCCAGTGTCCCATACCACTAGCAGTTCATACTGGAGCCCGCACTCCAGTAGAACCCATCCGGACATGGCCTACGGGTACCATTATCCAAACGAGAGAGTGACCAAATAACAAGTGTTCCCGACGTCACTATTGTGTATATTGTTATATTATGTTATTTGGAAACCTATGGTCGAAGAACTCTTATCGGGTGGGTGTATCCCGTGCATACCCGGGACAACGGCCTTACCAGATCCCTGGCTGCTGAGACCAGGGCCAGCCCGCTAGGGCTGTAACATGTAACGGGAATCTCAATGAGCTAAAACAATAACGGGAACTCATGAGTAACAGATGGTAGCCAGCACTACCCCGTCCCCTGCAGTGGGACAAACAATATGGATCCAGTACATCCACCCGATATGACCTAATCAACATTCAAATCTCCCCCATCCCCAAGTTATCTTTATGATCTGATATGTCAAGTATACAAGGTAACAAGAACAAATACAGTATATGATACGGTAACATGTTAACTGGACCTGAGCTCTGGTGATAGCATAGAACAATATAACGGAAAACGGGAACAATATAACGGGAAACAATATAACGGGAAACGGAAACAATAGATGTGGGATTCCACATATCGCATATCAATAGCTCTCATGTCCAGTAACGGGAATATCCATATCAGTACAGGAAACAAGCATATAATATGATTACGGTAACATGGAACAATAATACATGCTATATGAACGGGGATCCATATGACATGAATAGAGAAACCATACATGCATGTGTAACAGTAATATGCCGATAAGCCATGTAATGATGCTCACAATAGATGACAGGACGGTATCCTGTAAAGTGGTGCACATGAATACGAACCACTGGTGTAACGTGTCATAGTGTCTGTGCAACGGTGATACATGTCCATGTGATACCAGTGGTCAGTGTCTAATATCGTGTACATTGACTTACAGTATCCGTGTAATGATGATAACCATAATATGAAATGTATCTGTAATAACAGTAGTCCGTGTATCATGTATTACCATGTCTAGTGAATTACAGTAATGGTGTCATAGCATGTATGTCTGGTGACAGTGTAGTGTCATAGCGTATCCGTGGATCAGTATACATGTAACGTAACTGTGATACAATACATGTCATAAGCATGTGGTGCAATAGTGGCCTGGATGTCAGTGGGACATGAACATGACATACTAGAGATCAGTCAGACATTTTCTAAGTACAGTGTTTATTACAGTGTTTTAATATTGTTTACCAATTAAGAAATATGAACAATGGGGATATACTGATATTCACGTGTTATTTATATAAAGCAACCAGGTTCAATCTATCTGATAAAAGACAATTTATAAAATAAAAACACTCACAAACTTGTCGTAGGAAGGTAGGTCTCGCTCCCACGGTCGCAACGGATCCAGAATCGTCCAAATCGGAGTCTGGATGCTCTAGTTATCGCCCGAATACTAAATCATAACAAATAGGGTTAAATATGTAATAAAAATATTTAAATGCAATTAATAAATAGACGCAGGAGGTTTTCTGTAAATGTACCTTTAATGGGTTTGGATGCGGGTTTGGTGAGATAACGGGTCGGGTCCAGATTCGCAACCCATACCCAATTAACTTAAGTTTAATGGGTATTGGGTTTATAGGGTAACGGGTCTCACCCAATAGGGGTAGGGTTTGAGTTAAGCTGCTGCTGCCGCCCTCACTAGCCGGCCAGCCCAGCTGGCCGGCGGCGGCTCGGCAGCCGGCGGGGCGGCCGTGGTTCCGACAGGGAGCGATGAGGAAAGGGAGGAAGAGAGAAAGGAAAAGGGAAGAAAAGAAGAAAAAGAAGAAAAGAAATGGAGGAGAAGAAGAGGAGGAGGGTGGCGGGGTGGCGCCGGCCGGCTGGGGCGCGGCCGCCGGCGGCGCCGCGGCCTGGCCTGGCCGCTAACAAGGGGGTCAGCCCTCCCCTTTGGGTCTACACAGCAAGATGGGGAGAGAGAGAGAGATAGTGAGAGAGAGAAGGAGAGAGAAAGGTAGAGAGAGAAAAATAGATGGGAGGAGAGAGAGGAAGGATTTTTAAAGAAGAAGAGAGGAGAAGGCGGTGGGGTTTTGATGGGGTCGCTGATTGAAATAGGCGGTGGGAGGAGAAGTGTATGGAAGAAGATGGAAGAAGAAAGAAAAGAAAAAGAAAGATTTAAAAAATAATATTTTATTAATATAATATTGGCCCAATATTAGACCAGCTCCGAACAGTGCCCAAAAATTACAAAAAATAGGGAATATTACCCTGAGCTGTAATATGAAAACGGTTTGAAGAAATTCAATCTAGTTTGCAAATTAAAAATCCCGGAGTGTCTCGCCGATACTAGGCGACACCGGTTTGGCCGGATTTTTTGATAAATTCAAAAAATTCCCCAAAAATACTCTAACGTAGATAATACGATTCTAAAACACATGGTGGAAGCGGATTCTCAAAATATAACTCCGTTTGTGAATTAAAAAAAATCGTAAGGTCGGTTATCGGTTTCGGTCGACACCGACTACAGAGATTTTCCAAAATAATCCAGAAAATTTCTAGAAAATCTTGAAAATTTTAAAATATTAAAAAATAATTTTGGAAACTGAAATCAGCTCAATCGGACGACCACGGAGGTCAAATCAATATTATATATCGTATCGCGTACTGATACTGTGATACGTATATCAGGGATCAGGGGGTTACATAAGTACACTATCACAATTGAGAATAATATTACATTAGTACAGTTCTTTCTTTTGCATTCTTATCATTAGAAGTTAGTAATAATTATGTGAGATTTGATAATAACAGATCAAATACAAAGTAAAAGTTTTAGAACATGAAATTTTTAATTCACATTAATGTTAGGGTCTTTTTCTTGTTTCTAATTTGGGTATAAGATATTTGAGATTAAGATATTAGAGGATGAAAATATAATGGTGATTAAAAAATGCAGGAAATTATGAAAATATATAGGCCTAATAGAAAAAAACTGAAAAACCAAACTGAACCAAGTTGGTTCGGTTTGGTTCGGTTTCTAAGTCTATTCGGTTCTGTTCGGTTCTGCAAAAATTAGCAAAAATTGAACCAGTCGATGCTCACCCCTAACTAGGACAGATACAGAGAGGAATCAGTTTACAATAGTCGACTATATAAACCTATTAGTCGACTAATGAAAGGGATTAGTCGACTAGGTCTAAGTGCTAATCGACTATATGGGGGCATTTTCTGAAGCAGAATCAATTTTCTTTTCAAACGCCAGTTTCTTTTTCTGGTGGAGTACGAATAGGACTCAGTTTCTATTCAATGAAGAATTTATTTTTAAAGATTAAAGGATTTAGAATTCTTCTAGATCAAAGAGATCAACTCCTAATAGGTTTGATCAAGATTCTTCAAAATATTCAATGGTCAATATCTTCTCATAGTCCGAATGAGAGTTGGTATTGTAAAATCCAATAAACAAAGGTTGTAACCCAACATTGTAAACATAGAGAAAATACAGATCTCAAGGAGAAAAAGGTGGAGAACACCAAGAAGATCAGAAGAAAGCCAAAAAAGAGAGGAGAAAGGTGAAGGTGTATAGAGATAAGATAATACTCTTGTAATCTAGGTCTAGATTAAGGAGAAAGGTGAATATTCTTATTGCATCAAGAGGAAGGTTAGATCTCTTTGTATCAAGTTATTAATAAAGCTCTCTCAAGTTCTCTCCCTATGGACATAGGACAAGTTTGGACCAAATCACATTAAGTCCTCGTGTTCTTCTTATTACTTTTTTGTCTAAGTTTGACAGTTTGCTTTACAATAGTTTTTTTTACAAGTACTGATCATATTGTCAAGTTTTGCAAACGTCAATCATGGGAGTAATAATTGGTATCATAGCATATCAATTCCGCAACAGTGGTATCAGAGCTAAAGGTTGATGAAGGGTGATATGTCAAAGATAGTAAGTTCTACAATAAAGTTTGAGGTCGAGAAGTTCAATGATAAAGGAAACTTCGACATGTGGCAAAAGAGAGTGAAGGCGTTGCTGGTATACAAGGTCTTCACAATACCTTGCAGGGCAAGTCAGTAAAATCTGCAGGTACATCAAATGAGGATTGGGAGGAGATGAATCTAAATATGACAAGCACGATCTAACTATATTTCGCAGACGAGGTGATGTACAACGTGATGGATGAAGAAATGACTACATGATTGTAGTCAAGATTAGAAATGTTGTATATGATGAAAAGTCTCTCCAATAAGCTGTATCTCAAGAAACAACTATATGGGCTACGCATGAATGAAGGGACGGCGATGTTGGAGCATCTAAACTTTTTCAACAAGATCATCAGCGAGCTTCTAACTATTAATGTCAAGATCAACGAGGAGGACAAGGCGTTGATATTTTTCAGTTCTCTTCCAGAGTTATATGATCACATCATCACCACCATGCTCTACGATAAGGAAATTCTCATCGTGGAGGAGGTCACATCAACTCTTTTATCTAATGAGATTAGAAAAATGCAAAATCAAGAGGAAAAGACAAGATCGGGTTTGGTGGTCACGGGAAGAAAAGGAAGAGAAGAAGGAAAGAAAGGTTCGGGCTCGTCAAAGGCGTGCCACTTTTGTCATAGGGAAGGTCATTGGTAGAATGACTATAAGCATCGGCAAGAGTGGTTGAAGAAGGGGCAAGCTGTGGAGGCAGGCGTAGCATTGAGCGGTTTAGAGGAAACCGAAATATTAATGACTTCTTACGAAAATAATACTTCTCAAGATAAAGGCCAGATATTTGATCTAGGTAGTACGATTCATGTATGTTCCCAAAAGGAGCTATTCAACTTCTTGATTGCAATGGAGGAAGGGACTGTCAAGATGGTGGATGGCTCGACTTGCGAGGTCATTGGGACAGTCGAGGTTACAGAAAAAGATGGGACGGTCGTGCTCTGGAGACGGTCCGGTATGTCCCGTAGGCATGCTACAATCTAATATCTATAAGGGTGCTTGACAAAGAAGGATGACAGATCCAAGTGTAACAAGACGTCATCACAGTTAAGCCAAGGAGACAGGATAATCCTAAAAGGAGAGAAGTGTGGAGGGTTATACAAGCTGAAGGAAGGAAACTCAGTTCGAGGTGGAGTTTCAAGGATAAGCTTGGAAGGGAGTTCATAGTGAGATGGAGATTCAAGGAAGACTGTAACGAGACGTGTACCGGATCAAAGTGTTGCGGGAAGGAGAACAGGTACATTCGAGTAAGGCCTAAGATGGCCCAAGCCATGACGGTAAATCAGCCAAAGGCCCCGAGGAGAGGGAGCAATAGTTAAAGGCTTCACGGCACGGTTACAACCAAGGAAAGAACCAAGGTATTAATCCAAAATCTCAAGTTATTTTACTAAAATCTTGAAAAGCAAGTCAATGTGGAGATTGTTAGGATTTTGTCTTATTTTCAAGAGGAGATGATGGTCCAAGAAGATCCAATCAAGTTGGAGAAGATGATGGCTTGAAGCAGAAGAAAAGAAGCGGATCAAGAAAAGTATAGTCAACTAACAAAGACTACTAGTCGGCTCGGCTTAAGTACTAGTCGACTAGGATAGATACAGAGAGGAAACAATTTGCAGTAGTTGACTATATAAACCTATTAGTCGACTAATGAAAGGGATTAGTCGACTAGGCCTAAGTGCTAGTCGACTATATGGGGCATTCTCTGACGCAGAATCAGTTTCTTTTTCAGACGCTGGTTTCCTATTCTTGTGGAGTATAAATAGGACTCAATTTCTATTCAGTGAAGAATTTGTTTTTTAAAGATTAAGGGTTTAAAATTCTTCTAAATCAAGGAGATCAACTCCTAATAGGATTGATCAAGATTCTTTAAGCATTCAATGGCCAAGATCATCTCATAGTCCAGATAAGAGTTAGTATTGTAAAATCTTATAAATAAAGGTTGTAACCCAACATTGTAAACACAGAGAACATACTGATCTCAAGGAGAAAAAGATGGAGAACACCAAGTGTTTTCCATTGAAAATTGATCGGGAAAAACTTACAAAAATATTAAGGAGCGAAATTACAAGTAACTCTTAAAAGACAATTACAGGTAGATCTCCTTTGAGATTTTTGGGGAAGTATGCCAGTAGGAATCTGATCAGCGCACGATCACTTTATCCCTTTGATGATGCAATCGGTCAGGTGTTCAAGCTGTCTTCTTGATAGAATTTCTTCTCGCTTGGTTCCAGAAATCTTCGAAGATAGAAGGCGTGTTGGAACTCTGAATGAAAGAGAACTGAATCTCTGAGCTTTTGGAAGCAAGCTGAGGCTTTGAAAGCAAGAAGGCAAGAGGGCACTTTTACTATAGGTCTCTTCTTAATCTCTGCCAATTTTCTACCCCCCCTCTCCTCCTCTGCAAGGGGCTATTTATAGCAAAAATAGGGGTTTAACTGTCTCTTGAATTCAGCAAGAATCAGTCTATTAGCTCCGCGTACGGCTAGAAATATTCTTGCCGCGAAGCTCACTGCCAGCTTTCGGCGAAGCTCGAAAGTTTGGGCGAACTATTAATAGCCATCGTGGCTTAATTGTCTCCACTTAATGTGTGAAGAAATGGGCGGGTGTAACCGCCCACTTAAAGTGGCATTAACCCCACTAAAGTAGCGAGGTTCACCTATTAATCCCTCGTAGGGTTTTGAAATTGTCAATTGATGACCTGGTAAAGATTGTCGCAGAGCTAAGTGAGAAGCTCTTTTCAGGCGAAGTTACCTTCAAAGCTTCATGCTAAGTTTGAACTTAGCTCATAGCAGAGCTAGGTGAAGCTTCAAGAGAAGCTAGGAGTTTAGCTCATAGTAAGGCTGGACCATTCCTTCTTCCAGTGAAGTTGGGGATGAAGCTTCTAGCGAAATTTTAAAGTAGCCTTCAGCGGGGCTGATGGGAGCTTCAGTCTTTTAGCGAAGTCAGCTCTGTTTTGGTCCCATGCGAAGCTAAGTGTTTGATCAGATCTAGCTTCATAGGCCTACTTTGGCCTCTTTATAGGCAACCTTAGGTTACTGTCTGCTTCATTAAATCAGTAGAGTCCAATTTATTGCTTCGTCCCTCAGAGATGAGTAAAACTGATCGTCAGTTTGTTTGTGACTTGTCTTTTGTAAATGTCAACAAGTTAGACATCGTTCAGACCGGTTGAAGAGAAATCTGAGATTTTTATCTTCTTAGAGTGTCAACAAGACCCCCTTCAGAGTTTTAATGAATGTGGAATAGATTGATACATATTCTGAAACACTTTGAATTTGAAGCCCAATGCCTGCATCACCCAAGTCAAGAAAATCCATTGGGTACACTGAACTAGGTGATCGATTGGTTTTACCTTGAGACTTTTCATGAAAACTAAGCTCTTAGCACAGTTAAGGATGAGCACTTAGCAGAGCTAGGGGTGAGCTCTTTAGCAGAGCTAAAATATAAGCTCTCAGCAGAGCTAAAATATAAGCTCTCAGCGGAGCTGATCAAGCTTCATGCGAAGCTAACGATGAGCTCACAACAGAGCTATATGCGAAGTTTAAGTTCGCATGTAAGTGAAGTTAAATAACTTTACTATGAACAGTTGTCGAACATCGAACCATTGTTTCAAATTAAATTTGAAACAATAGCTCGCACTCCTTTTTAGGAGGCGAAGCTACAGGCACATGCAGCGCCTATAAAAGCCATACTTGGCTGATTTAGAGAAGTTAATTCTCTCTTAAAATTTTCAAGATCCCTCAGAGAAAATTTCTCCTCCTCTTCTTCGTCTCGGATCTTCCAGAGCCTCCTTCACGCTCTAATGGCCCCCAAGCAATATGCAGGGAAAGAGATGGTAGCCTCTGCCATGACGCCACTGTCTCCGCCTTCGGTGATCGAATGCCTGATCATGGGTAGGGAGTTTTTCCCTTTTCAGAGATATTTTATCTCTTTTGAAGCTAATTTTTAGCTATTTCATGGTGAATCCCCCGTGATTCTCCATGATCTAGTAATCTCAGGGAGTTTATCTCCCTTACTTTTGATTTTATCGAATTTTAGGGGACTTAATTCCCTTTAATTTTGTGAAGCAAAATTAGAAGCCGAACGGTTTTTTCTTCATGCTTCGATGCGAAGCTAGCCATTTGGGCTTTTTACATTCTGTCAAGTGACAGAATGCAAAGCTAAGCTTCCGAATCGAAGCTAGATAGAAAACTTAAGTCCTTTGAATACAAGTGCCTTTCCAGCGAAGTTAGCCCTTTGGGCTTTTTACATTCTGTTAAGTGACACAATGTGAAGCTAAGCCTCTGAGCGAAGCTAGATAGAGGGGATTTTCCCTCTTAGGGATAACTGCCTCTTAAGCTTCCATGCGAAGCTAACACTTCATAACTTGCTGCACTCTGCCTTTGTGTAAAGTGTGAAGTTAAGCTTCAGGACGAAGCTAATGCTAGGCTAGTTTTGCTTGGAAAGCGAAGCAGTCTTAGCGACTCGTTACTTTCTGCACTCTGCCTTTGTGCGGAGTGCGAAGTTAAGCTTCTGGGCGAAACTAATGCTAGGCCAAGCGAAGCTATGCCTTAGAAGTTTTGTTTTCTTCCTTTTTTTCAAAAGCGAAGCTATGCCTTAGAAGTTATGTTTTCTTCCTTTTTTTCTTCTGGGCTAACATATTTTTTTCTTTTTGTTTTGCAGTGCACTATACTCCTGGGCTTCTGAGCAGCCTTTTCGGGTCGGCCAGGGGATAGGATGGAAATATCAGCCTACAATTTCAGGGGCAGGTTTCCTTGTTCAGTGAACGGAGCACTCTTGACCGCGATGCCCTGATTCATACCGAAGATCAGCGCACGATGAGGAGCATTTTGACCACTGCTCCTCTAGAGGACCGCAGCCGAAAAATTTACCGGTAGCCCGGCTTTATGTTCGGGATGCAGCACCTGACACGGATCATCAGCTATTGGCCAGGGAAGGGCAATGGATCTTCACTCTGAATGACGAGAAGTATTACCTTCCGTCTAACAAGCGCCACTTCCCGTTGTCCTTTTTCCAATATGTGACGAAGTCCAGGAAGATGAACTGGCAGGTGACCCGGACCACCGACTCAGTCCATGTGGATATTCTGACGGCTTCCTCTCATGACTATGCCAGCGCAGGCCCTCCTTGATGTATACTAGGTCTACACCCTGAAAATGTTCTATTAGATATCCCGGTGGGGGAGACCCGGCTATGGCTCAAACTTTTGGTAATCAATTTTTTTGAGTCAACGACAATTATCCAGCGACTGACTTCAGGACTCTGGGTTGGATTCATCCTCCGAAGGCCTAGTGGAGAGACTTGACTCTGTACGTTTTGGCTCATTGCGAGGAGGACCTGGAGAGGCTAGGACTCCGTGAAGCTATCAGGGCCATCTGCTATGACATTCAGATGAGTGTAGCGAACTTCTACACCATCTTCGAGTTGTACTGCCCAGCCACAGAGACTTTTTTCACTCTTGTAGGCGAACTGGATATGGCTTTGTATGAGATGTGGTAAGTCTCTGCTTTACCAATGTGATCTCTTACCCATGAAGAATACTTCTCCTGTGAAGCAGAGTTGGCGCTACTGGAGAAGCAGGAGCCTGCCCTGTTCGAGACCTATCGCGAGCTAATGTGTCACTTCTACATTTGCTCGGATGTACATGGTAGTTACAAGAGAGGTTCGAACAACTTGAAGAGTTGGGTAGATTATTTATTTTCAACTTGGAGAATGCTCCGGAAGAGGCTCGACTCGGGGTCGTCAAAGAGGATATCCTCCGAATGATGAGAAATCATGACCACGGAGATGTCATTTTGGAAGAAGACGACAGCATCTACGAAAAGGGTGATACTCTCAAGAGCTTTCATTACTAGGCCCATCAACTAATATCCCAGAAGGCGCTTTTGGCTGGGTTTCTATCAGTTTGGTTGAAAAGATACGAAGTGCCATCTCCTTCCAGTGATGCTATTCTTCTGACGGCTCTACTGCCGGCCTTTCGCTTGGTGCACTGTTGCTCTCTAGGGCTTCTTCTAGCCATGGTGTGCTGCATATAACGAGGTCTTCGTGCATTGACGGAGGCCTCCCGCAGACCACCCACCATGAAGAGGGGAAAGGAACAATCTTACCCCGCGACGGACTGAACCCTAGGATTGGATTGCCATATACTTATTTGATGGCATGGTTCACTCTACATTGTTCGTCTATCATCCAACCGAGGAGGAGCCTCCAGAGGGTGTTAGGATGGGGCAACTTCGCCACTTCGAAGGATCTTCGTGGGCACGGATCTATGTGGTCGCGGTCCATAAACTGTTGTGCCGCCACGACGTGTACAGTCTCTTCCGGTATTTCCCATATATCCGAGACGTTGGATACGGCAAGGAGATCAAGAATGTCGGGGATGATAGCACATCGTTGAGCCGTGGAGTCTTCGAGTAGCTGGTCAACATCAGACCTTCTCATCTGGTATACCGGAGCGGAGACATATGCTATCTGGACCATATGTCCCCTGCCACTTTGCTCGCCAGTTTGGATATGACCAGCTCTACTATGGTAATCTGAACACCAACCTGTCCTTCATGGGGAGCTTGATCGACGGCGCTCGTGCTTGGCGATACTTCATCGCTGGTTGTACCGAGGCATGGCTGTGCATGCCGTTGAGGACCTCGAACTTGCTGATGACTCTGAGGTTCTGCCAGTGGTATAAGACCTCCAATTCTGTGCCAACCGGGTTCAACATCAACTCTTTCAGCCTTAAATGAATCTCTCAGCGGATGAAGCAGAAAGTAACTGTAAAAGGGGAGGGAAAAAGAGTTCGGGTGCCAGGCATTCTGGAGTTTAATGCTAGGCTTGCTTCGCTTGGAAAGCGAAGCTATGTCTTAGCGACTCGTTACTTTCTGCACTCTGCCTTTGTGCAGAGTGCAAAGTTAAGATTCTAGGTGAAACTAATGTTAGGCTGGCTTCGCTTGGAAAGCGAAGCTATACCTAGCAGTTTTGCTTTCTTCTTTTTTTTCTTCTAGGCTAACATATTTTCTTCTTTTATTTTGTAGTGCACTATATTCTTGGGCTTCTGAACAACCTTTTCGGATCGGCCAGGGGATTGGATGAAGATATCAGTCTACAATTTAAGGGACAGGTCTCCCTGTTCAGTGAACGGAGCACTCCTGACCGCGAAACCCTGATTTATACGGAGATCAGCACACGATGAGGAGTAATTTGACCACTGCTCCTCTAGAGGACCGTGACCGAAAATTTTACTAGAAGCCCGGCTTTATGTTCGGGGATGTAACAGTTGACACGGATCATCAGCTGTTGGCCGGGGAAGGGCAATGGATCTTCACTCTGAAAGACGAGAAGTATTACCTTCCGTCTAACAAATGCCACTTCACGTTGTCCTTTTTCCAATATGTGACGTAGTCCAGGAAGATGAACTTGTAGGTGACCTGGACCACCGACTCGGTCCATGTGGGTATTCTGACGGCTTCCTCTCATGACTATGCCAGGGTAGGCCATCCTCGATGTATACTAGGTCTACACCTTGAAATGTTTTACAAGATATCCTGGTGGGGGGAGCTCAAACTTTTGGTAATCAATTTTTCAGAGTCAACGACAATTATCCGGCGACTGACTTCAGGACTCCAGGTTGGATTCATCCTCCGAAGGCCTAGTGGAGAGACTTGACTCTGTACGTTTTTGCTCATTTCGAGGAGGACCTGGAGAGGCTAGGACTCCGTGAAGCTATCAGGGCCATCTGCTATGACATTCAGATGAGCGTAGCGAACTTCTATACCATCTTCGAGTTGTACTGCCCAGCCACAGTAACTTTTTTCACTCCTGTAAGCGAACTGGTATGGCTTTGCATGAAGTGTGGGAAGTCTCTGCTTTGCCAATGTGATCTCTTCCCTATGAAGAATACTTCCCCTCTGAAGCAAAGTTGGCACTACTGGAGAAGCAGGAGCCTGCCTGTTCAAGACCTACCGAGTGCTAATGTGCCACTTCTACATTTGCTCGGATGTACATGGTAGTTATAAAAGAGGCTCGAACAGCTTGAATAGTTGGGCAAATTATTTGTTTCCTAACTTGGAGAATGCTCCTGAAGAGGCTCGATTCGGGATTGTGGAAGAAGATATCCTCCGAATGATGAGAAATCATGACCACGGAGATGTTGTTTTGGAAGAAGACAACATCTACGAAAAGGGCGATACTCTCAAGAGCTTCCATCACCAGGACCGTAAACTGATATCCCAGAAAGCGCTTTTGGCTGGGTTTCTATCAGTTTAGTTGAAGAGATGCGTAGTGCCGTCTCCTTCTAGCGATGTTATTCTTCCGACGGCTCTGCTGTCGGCCATTCGCTTGGTGCACTGTTGCTCTCTAGGGCTTCTCCCAGCCATGGTGTGCTGCATAGAACGAGGCCTTCGAGCATTGACGGAGGCCTTCTGCAGACCACCCACCACGAAGAGGGGAAAGGATCAGTCTTACCCCGCGACGGACCGAACCCCAGGATTGGATTACCATACAATTATTTGATGGTATGGTTCGCTCTACATTGTTCGGTTATCATCCAACCCAGGGAAGAGCCTCCAGAGGGTGTTAGGATGGCGCACCTTCGCCGCTTCGAAGGGCCTTCGTGTGCACGGATCTATGTGGCCGCGGTCCATAAATTGTTGTGCCGCCACGATGTGTACAGTCTCTTCCAGTATTTTTCATATATCTGAGACGCTGGATATGGCAATGAGTTCAAGAATGTCAGAAATAGTAGCACATCGTTGAGCTGTGAGTCTTCAAGTAGCTGGTCAACATCAAACCTTCTCATCTGGTATACTAGAGCAGAGACATCTGCTACCTGGAACCATATGTCCCCTGCCGCTTTGCTCGCCAGTTTGGATATGACCAACTCTACTAAGGCAATCTGAACACCAACCTGTCCTTCATAGGGAGCTTGATCGATGATGCTCCTGCTTGGCGATATTTCATCGTCGGTTGTACCGAGGCACGACTGTGCATGCCGTTGAGGACCCCGAACTTGCTGATGATTCTGAGGTTCTGCCAGTGGTATAAGACCTCCAATTCTGTTCCAACTGGGTTCAACATCAACTCTTTCGGCCTGAAATAAATCTCTCAGCGGATGAAGCAGAAAGTACCTGCAAAAGGGGAGGGAAAAAGAGTCCGGGTGCCAGGCATTCTGGAGTTTATTGCTACTGCTAACAGTGAAGCTTCAGACATCGAAAGCCCTCGCTTTGAAGTTGTTGTCAGCACTGAGGTACCACAGGATGCTCCTGGTGGGGTAGGCACAGCCCCCATGGAGGAAGTAGAAGTGGAAAAGGAAGAAGAGGCAGATCCCGATGTCCACTTCAAGCGGAAGTGAAAGGGCAAACCCCGCAGAAAGAGGGTGGTGAAGAAGCCCCGCTGCTATACTCCCGTCATTGCAGAGAGTTAATCAGTTGTGGTCGCCCTTCCTCTTGCCCCATTAGTTATAAAGCTATCAGAAGGAAGTAACTGAAAAAGCCACTCCAGATTTGGATAAGATTAGTTCCCTTCTGTAAGATTTTTTTTATTTTTTATATTTATATGCAGCTAATTTGTTAATTTGGGCTACAGGAACTGAGGTCGCAAGGGAAAAAAGGGATTATTATGATCCTTTATTCACCTACAGGGAGGGTGACAAAGCCAGCTACTTCATCATCTGTAATGAATCTGAGGGTGGCGTGGCCGATGTCGGTCCCTCCGGTGCTGGTGAGGATAAGGAAAGTCCGATGGCTTCAAGCTCCAGAGAACAGTTCGTGGAGCCTGCGGCAACTGAAGGAGAACTGGACATTGATCCAGCTACTGAGGCCCTTAGGACCGATGAAGTTCTCCTTGAGACCGCTTCTGGTGCTTCTCTTGCCACTGGCAGGGTTTCTTCTATGGAGCCGATTGGAGTCAGCACCGCCGTCGAGGGAGCCCCGGAGGACATTATCGTTGAGGCAGTTGGGGCGATGTCCGTTATGACTTCAGCTCCCCTTGATAATATTATAGTAATTTGTAAATGACCTTTGCTTGATGTTATTATACTTTATCCTTATTTTAATAAAATACTCTTGCAGGTATCCGTCTCAAAGGAGCCAGCGAGCCTTTCTGGAGAATTCAGGGAGGAGACAAGTACTTCAGCTGATGTGGATGTCACAGAATTAGAGGCTAGTATCACTGCCTTCATACCAACCGGAGGCTGGTAGTGATTTCACAGCGGTTGAGGAGATGAGGGCTTGAGGAGATGAGGGCTGCTCTCCCTTCCACAGAACCGTTCCCATCTGAATCGGTTGGCAGGATGACAGTGATCCCTGATGCTTCCAGTTTCAGTAACAGCTGGTCTCCGGGTAATCACCAGCCTGACATCTCCGATGTTGGTTGTCGAGGCAGCTCTTCCTGGAGTAGTCACCAGCCCTACCTCTGTTGTGGCCGGTGTACTGGTGTCAATGAAGACTCCTCCTTGACTGTCAGCGATTACTCGTCCTTATCCAACCAATGTTTCTGCCACTTCCTCAAGCATTATAACAGCGAAACCGGTGAAAGTTTTGTCTTCAGGATTTATTCGCTCACCAGGAGTAATTGAAAATGAGAAGGAATTTGTGGCGGAGATGGTCGATAGCTTCTATAAAAACTTGAAACGGTCTATTGTCTTAATTTTGAAGGGCTCGACCACTTCATTTGCAGCTCTAAAGGTGATCCTCTCTTGAAACATTGAGAGTATCCGAGATTTTAGAAGGGATGATTAAGCTACTGCATTGGAGCTTCTGGTGGAGAAGTTTAAGAAAGACGTGGGTGAGTGGTGTAATCTCATCAGCTCGGACTTGGATACCTTGAAGAGCCTGAGTGTCTCATGGTTCAAATGTGAGAGGCTTACTTGGAAGCACAGGAGGCAGCCAATGCAGTATCTTCAGACTTAAATTCCTTGGAGACAAAGAAGTTTGAGATTAGAGATGCTATTGATGCTTCCACAATGCTCTACTTGATGCTGAGGATAAGATTGAAAAGGGCAGAGAAATGATCAAAAGGGCCAATCTTCTCCAATCCAAAGCTGAAACCAGTGCGTCTTGAGGAGATAGCTCGGTTGGAGCAGCTCAGAGCCCAAAATGATGAAGTCCTGCACAAGAGATGGCACAAAGGGCAATTCTGGCTGAAATTGAGGCTCGTTTGTCCCAAACGGTGAACTTCAATGAAGCTGAGTTGAGATCTCAGACATTTATCAGAGCTGCTGAAGAGAGGAAGAGTAGGCTGGCCACCCTTGAAGAACGGATCAAGTTCTATGAAACACCATCGTAGCTTGTAATCCATGTATCTCTTTTCTTTTGAATCAATGAAAATAATTTTATTTGACTCTTTTGTTGTATTTATGTTTGTTTTATCTTCTGAGTTTGTGTAACGCCCCGATCCCAAGGATACGGAGACGTTATGGCGACGTACATACGCGAGGTGAAAACACACTCACGAGTACGTTAAGCCTCAGTACAGGATATAACTTCCACATATACACATGAGTTCCAGCATGAAATAAGTACAAGAATACCTGCAGAAGAGGTTAGAGATCATCACAGATATGAAAAAGATGGACAAATAATATAACTGAAATAAATCACTAAGATACCTATGAATAGTCCCGATGAGGAATCTCCCATGTGACTCCAAGGCACTCTCTGAAGCTACGGTAACTCGAATCTCCAACCTGGGCATGCAAACCCAGGGTCGTCAGAAAGCGACCTAGTGAGTGGTAAAATGAAGGAGGCAGTAATAGATACAATAGTAATACAAGCACGATAATAATATATAATACAAGATGTGATAATAGTGATACCATATAATACGCATAACGAAGCGGTAGAAATATATAAACATGTTATCTTTTAATACCATCACTACCTAGCCGGTTATCATCAGGTCATGTCTATAGTCGTGTCCAGTTTATATCAGAAATAATGTTGTCTAGTGATGACGTAATGAACATGCTAGTGTGACGTGATAGAAGTGAACATGCAGATGTGCGTATGCAAGATACCCATAATACGATGTTGTGCATAGACAGGAATGAATACAGGAAACATAATATATGCAATGCAACATGACCTTGAGTAGGATGCCACCACAGAAAGTATAACATGTACCAAGTATAGTAACAACATATACATGTAACAGGATAACAGATAAAATCAGGGACAGTCACTAGATAGGATACATGTATCAGGTAAGTCATGTCTTTTATACAATAGTAGAAATCAGTACCACCCAGTATTTTAATCACTCTCTTCCAGTGTCCCATACCACTGGCAGTTCCTACTGGAGCCCGCACTCCAGTCGAACCCATCCGGACATGGCCTATGGGTACCATTATCCAAACGAGAGAGTAACCAAATAACAAGTGTTCCCGATGTCACTATTGTGTATACTATTTTATTATGTTAATTGGAAACCCATGGTCGAGGAGTTCTTATCGGGTGGGTGTATCCCGTACATACCCGGGACAACGGCCTTATCAGATCCCTGGCTGCTGAGACCAGGGCCAGCCCGCTAGAGCTGTAACATGTAACGGGAATCTCAATGAGCTAAAACAATAACGGGATGCTCATGAGTAACAGATGGTAGCCAGCACTACCCCGTCCCCTGCAGTGGGACGAACAATGGACCAGACATCCACCCGATATGATATAATCAACCGTCAAGTCTCCCCCATACCCAAGTGATCTTTATGTGTTAAGTATACAAGGTAACAAGAACAAATACAGTACATGATGCGGGTAACATGATAACAGGACATGAGCTCGGTTGATAGCATAGAACAATATAACGGGAAACGGGAACAATATAACGGGAACAATATAACAGGAAACGGGAAAAATAGATGTGGGATTCCACATATCGCATATCAACAGCTCTCATGTCCAGTAACGGGAAATCCATATCAGTAACAGGAAACAATCATATAACATGAATATGGTAACATGGAACATGACATGCACGTGTAATAGTGATATGTAAACATGACATAACTGTACCAATAATATAAAAATGCGGTAGTCCGTGCTTTGGTCTCTCCGTGTACCAGTGGAATGTATATGTGTAGCAATAATCCGTGTAATGTCTATGTAATAACAGTGATCAGTGTATACTATAATACCATGTCCCGTGACTTTACAGTATCCGTGTCATGATGATACCAATGCATGCAATACCGGTGTCCTGCATTCATATCTAGTGACAGTGTCGTGTCATCGAGTACCGTGGATCAGTATACATGTGACGATAATTATCTAACTGTGATCCAATACATGACATCATCGTATCCAAGGATATGGTGACATAGTGGCCCGAGTGTCAGAGGCCGTGCAGGTATGATGACTGTGTCCGAGTTGTCTATGTCAATCTTTATTGTTATTATTATCACCTATATTTCTATTAAAGTAGGAAATACCTTACAATATTATATGTTCTTCCTATTACAATGAGGTTCCAATAATTACAAGTTAATAAGTAATAATTACCGTATTTTATCCATAATCAACGTATTTTATCCATAATTAAGATCTATCAATCAATGTCACTAAATATGGTAAAATATAATTTATAAAAGAAAAACACTCACAAACTGGTCATAGGATTGTAGCTCTCTTTCCCACGATCGCAACGGATCCAGAATCGTCCGAATCGGAGTCCGGATGCTCCCGATATCGTTCGAACGCTAAAAGAATAAAATTGGGTTGAATATGTAATAACAATATTTAGATGCAAATAATAACTAGGAGCAGTGGGTTTTCTGTAAAATTACCTTTATTGGGTTTCGGATGCAGGTTTGGTGAGATAACGGGTCGGGTCTGGACCAAACCCAAACCCATAACTTAATTAAATGAGTTAACGGGTAGGGTTATTGGGTAGTGGGTTTTTGGATTAACTCATTAGGGGTTATTGGGTTTGGGAAAAAAAAAACCCAAACCCAACAAATCAAAATAGCAACAGCAGCAGCAGCAGTTGCTGCTGCTGCAAAGGGAGGCGGCCAGCCAGCTTGGCTGGCCGACGGCGGCGGCGGCGGTTCAGGCCGGCCGCCGTCCGAGGCTAGGGGAGAGAAAAGAGGGGAGATGGGGAGAGAGGGAAACAGTGAAGAGAAAAGAAAAGAGAAGAAGAAGAAGAAGAAGAAGGAAAAGGAGAAGAAGGGGGCGGTGGTGGCGCGGCCGGGGCTGCGGCGTGGCCTGGGGGCGGCGGCCGGCGGCCTGGCCGCTGGCGTTGCAAGGGTCGGTTGGGCCCCCCCTTAATTTGGGTCGTACAGAGAGAGAGAGATTAGAGAAAGAGAGAGTTTGGAGATAGAGAGAGAGAGAGAGAGAGTTTGGAGAGAGAGAGAAGGGTTAGATAATTAGAGGGAGAGGGGAGAGAGAGAGAGGATTTAAAAAGGGGGAGAATGTCGGTGGAGAATGGCGGTTTGGAGAAGAAGCTGGAAGAGGGAAGAAGAAAAGAAAAGAAAAGATTAAAAATTAATATTTTATTATTATTAAATTGGCCTGATATTCGACTAGCTCCGAACGGTGCCCAAAAATTACAGAAAATAGAGAATATTATCTTGAGACGTAAGATGAAGACGGTTTGCAGAAACTCGATCCAATTTGCAAATTAAAAATCCCGGAGTGTCTCGTTGTTGTAGGCGACACCGGTTTGGCCGGATTTTCGATAAATTCAGAAAAATGCCAAAAAATACCCTAACGTAGATAACACGATTCTAAGATGCATGGTGAAAGCGGATTCTAAAATTTCTACTCCGTTTGTGAACGAAAAATCGTAAAGCCGATTATCGGTATCGGTCGACACCGACTATGGAGATTTTCCAAAATAATCCAGAAAAATTCCAGAAAATCTTGAAAAATCTAAAATATTAGAAAATAATTTTTGAAACTGAAATCAGCTCAATCAGATTACCACGGAGGTCAAATCAAATTTGTACGTCGTATCGCGTACTTATACGGTGATACGTACACCGGGAAGCAGGGGGTTACAGTTTGCAATAATTTCAGGTTAAATTATAACTCTCAAAAGAATAAGATGATGGTAGTACAGTCTTCCAACTTATATTATAAGAATATTAACTAATCTATTCAGAGGTTGAAAACGTGATAGAATTAGTTATTTGATAAATTATCACTAATAAGTTTGAGTGATGACTCGATTTAAAAAATGAGACGATCTTCCTGTTTAGAGGTAAATATTAATATAACAGATTAAAGAGCATCAGGTTATGAATCAGTTGTGACGAACTAGGCACCACAATAACATGATGAAGTCGAAACTAGTTAAAATTGGTTAAAGATTACCAGACTTAGGAATTTTTTGCCGTTCAGAGGTGACAAACTGGACATGACGGCAAGAATGAAAAGGGTGAATCTGGTTTTAAGGACCCGTCTATTCAGAGGTTATTTGCTGAACAGAATAGACTAAAACACACTAAATTCCGAATCCGCTGTCAGAGGTAATCGTTTTAACTTGTCAACAGTACACAGGGGATTGCAAAAGGTGGTTTGGGGCTGGGCACCTGTTGGTTTAGAGATAGTTAACTGGACGTGACCAATTAAGAGATACCAGGATTGAAATCCAATGTTCATAGGTTTATAGCCAACATTTAAGAACTCTCGGCCCTGATGAAGGAAAGGAGAACAAAGTTATGGACTCGTCTGTTCAGAGGTGTTAAACTAGACTTGACAGTTTGAGTACCATAAATGGAAGAGATCTAGGCATCTGTCGGGTTCAGAGGTTTATATGGACATAACCATTTGGAAATTGCTAGCCTCAGAGCCCTGTCATTCAGAGGTGTTGAACTGGACATAACGGCAAGTCCCTATTGGACTGAAAGATTAGACTTGGTTATCTGTCGGTTTAGTGGTAACATAACATGACCGATTGAGAAACCACCAAGCTTCAAACTTTTACCGTTCAGAGGTGACTGGATATAACGGTAAAAGAAATAATTTCACTGGGAGAAATAAGATTTGACCACAAACTCCTGGGGAAATTAGTATCTCCTTCGAATTTAATTTGAAAGAAACTATCAGAGGTATATTTTTAACGTGACAACGAAGAGAGTCCATTGGGGACTGAAAAGAGAAATAATAGACTTTGAGGAAAGTCTACCAAAAACTCACTGGGGAGTTAGAAATTGAACATAAGAATTTATATGTTAGAGGTAATCATTAATGTAACAAAAAAAACTCCATGAGTATTCTGTAAGGAGAGGATTATTCTCTAAAAAGTTGTCAGAGATAACAACCAAATCTTTTGCTGGAGAATTAGAAGGAGATCGTGACAGCTTCTCCGCTTGGGGATTTGTAAAGCAACCTGTCAGGGGTGTAATGTTAACTTGACAAAGAATCATTTATTATTAGAGGTATTTGAACATAACAATAATTTAAGTGGTCCGGTCATTTTATTGAAGAGAATGGCAAGTGGAGTTTGATCTGTTCGGGATATTAGACAGATCCGCGGGGATGTTGATGTTATCCGCCAGGAAATATGTCAGAGTCTCATTGTCAGAGGTTTATTGTTAACATGATAGGTTTGACTTGTGACTTATTTTGCAAAGGAAATGAATGTTACTTTATGTGGTCCTACCATTCAGTGGACAAGAATTGGTAAGCGATTTTGGAGGGGAGTCAAATGGGATCAGGTTCCTTAAGATTTTTAGCAAACACTCAACTGTCAACAGATTTGATATATCTTTACCAACTACCATTTGAGTTGGGCTAGCCATGCTATTCCCCTCAGCATCGTGAGTTATCGAGAATTTCTATTGGACCTAAAAGCCAACATTTTACTCTATTATGCTCGACTATTATGCTCGTGTTGAGCAGGAACATATCCATCTATCGTCCATCGATGAGGACTATTATGCTCGTGTTGAGCAGGAACATAGCCATCTATCGTCGATCGATGAGGACAATTATGCTCGTGTTGAGGAGGAACATAGTCATCTATCGTCGATCGATGAGGACTATAGGCCGTTGTAGAGGAAAATGTATCTGCTGCAACCATCCAAAATACTTGACCTAATGACATGATCAAGAATAGTACTTTTTTAGGAACCTGCCATTAATCGACATCATGAGTATGTCGTCGTTTGGAGTTAGCAGGCGATAGGCCCCATTTGAATAGACTGTTTATATTACGAACGGCTCTTCCCATTTGGGTTGAAATTTACCTTGGTTTTGTGTGTCATGACCATAGGTCGCCTGACAGCTAAAACTAAATCTCCTTTCTGGAATACCTTCTGCTTGACCTTTTTTATTGAAGGCTTTCGAGATTCGAGCTTCGTACAACTCAATGCGTTGTTGAGCTTATAGTCGTTTCTTATCTAGGGCTTCGAGTTCTTGAAGATGTAGACGATCGTTGTCTTCCTTAGTCATATCTGTTGCTAAGGCAACTCGTAGCGACGACATCTGTATCTCTAGTAGTATGACTGCTTCATACTCGTATACTAGAGAAAAAGGCGTGTTGCCCATTGGGGTTTGGACCGTAGTTCTATAGCCTAAAGATATTCACCGAGCTTCTCATTTCAATCTCGTTTGCTTGACAAAATAAATTTCTTGAGTAGCTTAATAATCGTCTTGTTGAATGCTTCTGGCAAACTATTAGCGGCGAGGTTATAAGCAGTTGAAGTCACATTCTGAATTTGGTACTTATTACAGAATTGATAGAATACTTGGCTTGAAATTGGGGACCGTTATCATGAATGATCCGCCTGGGGACACCAAATCGATGGATGACATGATGTTTAATAAAATTAACCACATTAGAAGTTTTGACTTCGATAAGTGGTATAGCTTCAGCCCACTTCGAGAAATAGTCGATTATTGTTAGGATGAACCGATGACCTGTCGTTGATGAGGGGCTGATAGGTCCTACAATATCGATTCCCCACTCTTCGAATGGACATGAAGTAATAATAGGGTGAAGTAGCTCTGGAGATTGATGTATAAAATCTGCTTGGATTTGATGGTCTTTACACCTCTGTGCATATTTGATTGCATCGGCTATCATAGTTGGAAATAATAACTGAGTCTCTACAATCGATCCTTAAGTTTCGGACCTAGTTCATGAGCTCTGCATATACCATCTTGCGCTTCCTTAAGTACCTCTTATGCTTCAAAGTTAGATAAGCAACGAAGAAAAATACCATCATATGAATAGCGGTAAAGTGTCTTTACTATCGGATCATAATAGAAGCGGAGAGACCTTCGTCGGATAGAAACTGCTTCCTTAGGGTCGTTCGGTAATATGTCATGCAAAGTATAGTCATTGAGAGAAATTCACCAATCTCTAGGTTCGAAACCTATTGAGGTTACATGGACTTCATTAGTTTTCAACACATGCTTAGCATACACAAGGTGTCGAGTGGTGACTGTAAGATGATAAGTTGTGTCAATAGGTAAGGCCAATGTAGCCGCTAGCACAGCCAAAGCATCAACCTTAGTATTTGGAAATCGATACACATGACTGATGTAAAATCCATCGAATGAATTAGCTATTTCGATGACTGCATCGTGATAAGGTACCAAGTCCTCGTGCCGAACTTTGTATTCTCCTTTAACCTGATTGACAATCAGCTTTGAATCACCGTAAGCCTCAAGGTAGCGTACCCCCATTTCACGAGCGAATTGAAGACCGATAAGTAGGGCATTATACTCTACAACATTGTTAGAACAAGGTGCCGTCAATGAAAATGCCCGAGGAAGGACATGATTTTGTGGCGAGATAAATACCACCCCCACACCAGCAATTATCTTGCCTTTGGATCCTGTTTTTGATGCTCCATCAAAAAAACATCTGCTACACTTCATCCTCTGAGATCATATTGGATTCGAAAATCTCATTTAGAATATCTTCATGAAGCTTTGAGCTCTTCGGAACTGGATGAGCGCCCAGAAAATCTCCAAGGGCTTGACCCTTGACCGCCTTTTGAGGGACAAAGAGGATGTCATATTGAGACAAGAGGATAACCCACTTAGCTAATCTTGAATTCAGCAATCCTGGTTTTGTCATGAGGATGCGCAAATGATTAACTCTAGAAATGACATGTATGGTTTGGCCAACCAAGTAATGTCGCGTCTTGTGAATGGCAACGACAAGAGCTAAGCATTCCTTCTCAACAGAGTTATATCGGGACTCAGCTCTGATCAGGTTCCTGCTCAGATAGTAAATGGCTTGTTCATGGCCTTCGTCATTCTTTTGGACAAGAACAACACCTAGAGAATGGTCCATAGCTTTTACATAAACAAAATGATTTTTCTGAGGTGAGAGCCACCAGAACTGAAGGTTTAGTTAGGTATTTTTCAATATCTTCAAAAGTCTCTTGGCAGGCTTTATCCCATACAAAAGAGACACCCTTTTTCATAAGCCGGGTGAATAGTTGACAACGGCCTAAGAGATTTTCAATGAATCTTCAGATATAGGCCAACCTACCTTGTAGGCCCTTAAGTTCTTTGAGATTCTTAGGTGGTTGCATGCTCCAGATAGCTTTAACTTTGTCCAGGTCAAGATGGATTCATTTTGATGTGACAATAAATTCTAAGAACTTACCACTTGAAACACCCAAGAAGAACTTTGTTGGGTTCATTTTCAACTGATAGGCTCGCATTATATCGAACATTATTTTTAGGTCACGAAGATGATCATTCATATTGCGACTTTTGACAACAATGTCGTCAACATAATATTCTACCATTTTCTTGAGGTGGCCACGAAAAATTGTACTCATTGCACGTTGATAGGTTGCTCCTACATTCTTTAATTCGAAGGGCATCATAGTATAACAGTATACCCTCAGTGATGTCTGAAATGAAGTATGCATTTCGTCCTCTAGGTACATCTTAATCTAGTTGTACTCTGAGAAGCCATCCATAAAAGACATTCTCTCAAAACCATAGGTATTGTCAATCATGACATCAATGATGGGCAGTGGGAGCTCATTTTAGGGCAAACTGCATTAAGATCGCGGTAGTCAATACAAATCCGGATTTTTTATTCTTTTTGAGAACGGGAAAAAATGTTAGTAACCCAATCCGGATATTTCTCCTCCTGTATGAAGCCACATTCAATGAGTTTATTAACTTCAGCTTCAATAGCTTCCATAATGTCAGGGCGAAACCATCATTGTTGTTGTTTCACTGGCTTGACGTAAGACTTAATATTTAAACGACGCATGGCTATTTGCGGATCGAGACCAGGCATATCGTCATAATTCCATGCAAAAAAATTGATATACTATCATATAAGAGCTATCAATTCTTTCCTTTCTGTGAGTGATAAACTTTCACTTATAGAAATGGGTTTAGGGTGATCTCGACTACCTACATCGACCTGAATTACCCTATCCTGAGTGGGCAGTTCACGTTATTCAAATCGCATCTCCCACTGGAGATCGAGTTGTTGAGCCCATGGTTCAGCGTCAAACATTTCGATTGCCTCTTCATGCTCCAATTGATCGATTGAAGTCATATTGATGAAGAGGTTCTTGAAAAGCATCCCCACACTGACATCTGATTCTCACTCAAATGAAGTGGTAGAATGTGATGAGAGATACTCGTCGTCTTCGGATTGAAGCGGAATAGGAGATGTAACGTATCCTAACCTCCTGCGTATTTTATCATAATAATTTGTTGGCTTTTCTTTTGGCACAAAAGTCCGTAGAAGACCACGTCGTCCCTTTTTGAAGTTCAAACCTTTCCCACGCTATAAATTATATCCCATTTTTCGCATCATAAGGTGCGTTGATCGTGCATAATAGAAAATTTGTAGGGGCATTAAGTCCGAACTTAAATCTGTAACTGCAGACATTCGTGGTTGGGCCCTACCGGATACTATAGGCGTTGACTTCTTTTAGATAGAGGGATCACAAATAGTGAGCTTCTCCACGCTCTACAGGCGTACTTGTCATGCTTAGCATGGACAAAGGCATGCGTAGGGAGCTATTGTCGATAGATTTAAATAGATCAACACTCACAGGATAATCAAAAGTAATATTTTTATTAATTACCCATTCATTATCATCCCCAATGGGATTATTACATTGAGGATCGTTAAGCTATGTTACAATTGGTTTAAAAGCAAAAGTAACCGGTGTATCTTCTTTTGACTCCGAATCTGCTTCATTGCCGCTATCGTCGTCTTCAAGCAGCTGTTCTTTAGCCACTTTGTTAGCTTCTTGGTAGAGGAGAGCATCAGTAAAGTAGTTTTCATCTCCTTTGAACGACTGTTTTTAAGCAAACATCGTTTGTAATGTTGCATTATCTTCCATGTACTTGAATCACTGGTGCATAGTAGATGGAACGATCCAATTAGTGTGAATCCAAGGCTGCCCAAGCAATAAATTGTATGACGTCAGCGTCGATGACGTAACATGTCACTTCTGATTTTATGTCTCCAATTCAACAGTGAAGCCGAATCTTTCCCAGTGGGTGACTACTTCCTGCATTAAAGCCATATATCGTAGTAGTCGTTGTTGATAACCTGTGAAGCGGTATCCCAAGAAAGTATGGGAGCCTTTTGGGGATGATGCTGAGTGCAGACCCTGAGTCAACCTGTACCCTCTCAATGAACGTCGAGCCGATGTATCTAGTATAATACAGGGGTTGATCGCGTTTATTGTCCTTGAGGTGCATGTCCTCAGCAGTGAAAGTGATAGTAGGTATTTTCAACTGTACATGATGATATTCAGGATACAAGGGTTAAATGTTATCTTGAGAGGCCTCCAGCATATGTGTCAGAAATGATTCTGAATCAGCCAGTGCGTCCCTGAGTGCCTCTCTTATCTCTTTTGAGAGGTGAAGCAGCTCATGTATAGTGATCCGAGCTAGAATATTAGCCAATTGTGTCAATATATCAAAGCAGAAAGGAACGTCAAGTCCCGGGCCTGAAGGTCTCTTCAAGACGCGGTCAAACCGGACTTCTTTCTGCTTTACTTTTCCTAGCGTCGGGACTGAAGCCAGAACAGGTACTTTTACTGACATCGTTGGTTGTTATGTCTCATCAGTAGTATTCTCGTACTGTCCTAGGTATGATTTCCCAAATCGAGTACCCGTTGGTTGGGGTGCAACATCCTGTGCTGTGAAAGCATGCTTCTTATTTTCAGAATCACTGAGAGAAAATATTGTTACGTTGTTATCATCTGGCAAAATAGAGACAACACTGCAGTAATTCTCCTTTGGCTTGGATTTCTTTGGGTCCCATTATTTATCTTTGACAAGATCTGGGTGCACCCACATGATTTCCCAGTGTTCAACGTCAGGGGAAGGAGACCTTTAGCCTCCTGCTGCTTTGTTGAAGGATTACTTATCTCCAGTCGTGCTTTAGAGACTGGAGGATGTCTGTCGGGGACAGTAACCTTCGGCAGAGTGCCGAACTCAAGGGTCATCATATTTGCGGTGACTTTCTTTTGTTCCGACTTTAAAGTCAAAACTCTGGCATCGACCAAAGCTTGAATTTTACCCTTGAGGACAAAGTATTTGTGGGTAGGATGGTGAATCATCCTGTGAAAGAGGCAATAATTGGGATCTTTAGTATGTCCCACTTCATTAGGGCGTCGAGCCTCTGACAGCTTCAACTTATTGCCCTTTTGGAGCAAATGGAATATTGTAACCACCTGCTCATCTTTGAAGGAGTATCGTTTCAGAGGAAACTTGAATTCCTGATTGCTAGCACCAACCTTCTTAGTTTTCGGAGGAGTTTCCCCCGACAACTCCACAGACATGGTTTCTTTCCCTTTTAATTGGGAAGACTGTGCCACTTCGCCGCGTCCTTTGTTGTTCATACCCCATTTCTTTTTAGGTATAGATGGCTTAAACTTTTTAGCTGACTTTTCGACTATTTCAGCTTGCTCAACCAGTTCTTTTTAGGTGTGGGCTTTAACAGCTCTCACGTGAATCTTTACTTGGTCCAGAAAGTTGTGTCTACATGTCTGCAATAACATAGGCAATGGCATCCCTGCTGGACACATCAGAGATAGGTTCCTGAATCATTTAATGTAATCATGGACCGGTTCTCCTCTCTCTTGCACGGTGGAAAGAAGTTTATCCATGGTTACCTCAGTGTTGTCCTCATAAAAGCGAGAGAGGAACAGAGTCTCTAAATCGATCCAAGAATTAATGGAACCCGATGGAAGGCTTCTGAACCTGTCGAAGGCCACTCCTTTGAGAGTACCAATAAATAATAATAACATCATTATCTATGATATTACTAGTCTAGGACCAGAAGTAATAGATATGCTGGTTTGGTGAGCTCTTACGATCAACGTATATAACGTAGGTGGCTTAAACTTTGGCTGGTATGGCACTGAATCCCATTCAAGTAGGTAAGGACGAGTCATGCTTGCCTTCTTCAATTTATCCCTCTGAGTTAGGGATGCGATCTGAGCTTGAATGCCTTTAAGAACCTCGACATCTATAGAAGAACTTTCCATTGACTTCTCAATCTTAGGTTGTTCATCATCATTATGCTCCTCCTTATTATGATTGCTTTCGGTATCATTGTTATTTCGGTTGGTGAGGAGCTGAGCTAGCATTTGTCGTATGTTATCTAAGGCTTCCTGCTGGGCCTTGAAAGTCTGCTCTTGAGCTTCCATTCATCAGCAAAGGTCATCATTGTTGTTATCGACCATATTAGCCGACACTCTGCTTGTTTGCACAAAGCTGACCATTGCTAAAGAGGCATATCCACTAGCTTCTAATTCATCATATGACCATTGGAAGAGTCCTTTCAGTGGTTGGGGTGACATCACCTAGTCGAAGAGGACGGTTGTTTATAATTATAGGATATTGCTACCCTGGATCTTGTGCCTCGGAACGCACCTTCTTGTCCTACTAAGACTTTCCCCAAGCCAGGGCTATAGTCTAAATCTGGAGAACTGAACGAAGGGGAGTTAGTATCCCGTTTTCCTCGTCTGCCCCTGAGCGATTCACGTCCCCTCTCTATCATGTTGGCGGATGCTGAGGGAATATCTGCCACTTTTCGTGCTTTGCTCTTTTGTGAGGCTTGACGAAGGCTTGAATCGATAGTCGGTTGAAAACTGACTGTCGGGCTGGAAGAGTGGCGGGGACCGGCTCTAGTCAGCAATGGACTGTATGGACCATTACCAACTGGCATCCTACTTAATTCACAGCAGGAGAGAGAGGTATGGAGTAATTCTAACTTCCTCTTGTTAGTTAAGAACTCTCATAAATCGGAATTAACCACGCTTACCCGATCTCGTACAGAGACTCGAGGAGATCGTGTACTAGGCTGTTCAGGCTGGAGAACTCTAGCATTGAGGCTCCTGTTTTTAACTACAAGTGATTGGAAATTACCTAATCAGTACTTGGCGAAGCTATACTTGTAGCTCCGCCTCCAAGAGTGAACTTAGCGCCAGAAGACTTTGGGATTCAATTTGTCTTCACATGAGAGACGAAGTTGTGATTCAACTTCACCTAAAGCTTCGGGCGAGGAAGCTTTTTGCTTTGCCCTCCATACCTGCTTACCCTGAGCAGTTTTAGGTTCGTGGGGAACCTGTTTGGCTTCGCATGGGATGCCTCTAGTCTCAGTTGAGACTGAGGAAAATTGGAGCGAGGTTCGCCCAATTGCACGCGCGATTGAGGCAGGCATGGCTGATTTCTGCTCTATAACCACTGCAGCTTTGGCTACGGAGACCCTCATGTGCTTCTGTGCATAGAGTGCTGGGCTACTCCGAGGGAGGAGTTCCTTGATTTTTCCTGGTCAAAGTTGATGACCAAGTTTTCGACGGTAACGGGTTCAACATTCTGACCGTTGCATCGCGACATCATCTCCTTGTTGCTGAAGAAGACCCTATTCCCCGACGGACTCACCATCTTATTTTTCATTTAAAATTGATCGGGAAAAACTTACAAAAATATTAAGGAGCGAAATTACAAGTAACTCTTAAAAAAATTATAGGTAGATCTCCTCTGAGATTTCTGAAAAAGTATACCGGTAGGTATCTGATCTGCGCGCGATCACTTATCTCTTTGACGATGCAATTGGTCAGGTGTCAAGCTGCCTTCTCGATTGAATTTCCTTCTTACTTGGTTCTGAAAATCTTCGAAGATAGAAGACGTGTTGGAACCCTAAATGAAAGAGAACTGAATCTCTGAGGTTTTAGAAGTTACTGAGGCATTGGAAGCAAGAAGGCAAGAGATTACTATAGGTCTCTTCTTAATCTTTCCCATTTTTCAGCCCCTTCTCCTCTTCTGCAAGGGGCTATTTATAGCAAAAACAAGGTGTAACTGACCCTTGAATTCAACAAGACTGAATCATCTATTGGCTTCACACAAGGCTAGAAATAGTCTTACTGCGAAGCTCACTGTTAGCTTCCAGCGAAGATAGAAAGTTCATGCGAACTATTAATAGTCATTATAGCTTAATTGTCTTCACTTAATATGGGACAAAATGGGCGGGTCTAACCGCCCACTTAAAGTGGCATTATCCCACTAAAGTATTGGGATTTACCCATAATCCCTTGTGGGATTTTGAAATGGTCAATTGATGACCTGGTAAAGCTCGTCGCGGAGCTAAGTGAGAATCTCTTTTCAGACGAAGTTACCTTCAAAGCTTCATGCTAAGTTAAAACTTAGCTCATAGCAGAGCTGGATGAAGCTTCAACAGAAGCTAAGAGTTTAGCTCAGAGCAGAGCTATATGCGAAGTTTAAGTTCGCATGTAAGTGAAGTTAAATAACTTCGCTGTGACGGTTATCGAACCTCGAACCGTTGTTTCAAATTAAATTTTGCACTCCTTTTTAGGAGGCGAAGCTACGGGGGCATGCAGTGCCTATAAAAGTCATACTTAGCTGATTTAGAGAAGTTAATTCTCTCTTAAAATTTTCAAGATCCCTCAGAGAAAATTTCTCTTCTTCTTCTTCGTCTCGGATCTTCCAGAGCTTCCTTCACACTCTAATGGCTCCCAATCAATATGTAGGGAAAGAGTAGCAATCTCTGCCACAACGCTGCTGTCTTTGCCTCTGGTGATCGAATGCCCGATTGCGGGTAGGGATTTTCCCCCTTTTCAGAGATATTTTATCTCTTTTTGAAGCTAATTTTCAGCTATTTCATGGTGAATCCCCCGTGATTCTCCATGAACTAGTGATCTCAGGGAGTTTATCTCCCTTACTTTTGATTTTATCGAATTTTAGGGGACTTAATTCCCCTTTTGTGAAGCAAAATTAGAAACCGAACGGTTTCTTCTTTATGCTTCGATGCGAAGCTAGCCCTTTGGGCTTTTTGCATTCTGTCAAGTGACAGAATGCAAAGCTAAGCTTCTGAATCAAAGCTGCATAGAAGACTTAAGTTCTTTGAATTACTTTGGCACAAGTGCCTTTCCAGTGAAATTAGCCCTTTGGGCTTTTTGCATTCTGTCAAGTGATAGAATGCGAAGCTAAGCCTCTGAGCGAAGCTAGATAGAGGGGATTTTCCCTCTTAGGGATAATTGCCTCTTAAGCTTCCATGCGAAGCTAACACTTTATAACTTGCTGCACTCTGCCTTTGTGTAAAGTGCGAAGTTAAGTTTCAGGGCGAAGCTAATGATAATGTAATACTCTTATAATCTAGGTCTAGATTAAGGAGTAAGGTGAATATTCTTATTGCATGAAGAGAAAGATTAGATCTCTTTATATCAAGTTATTAATAAATCTCTCTCATGTTCTCTTCCCGTTGACGTAGGCCATTTTTGGGCCGAAGCACGTTAAATCCCCGTGTTCTTTCTTATTACTCTTTTGCCTAGGTATTATTGGCCTAAGGTTACAATCACTGGTTTATAGTTTTGATGATAACAAAACGTATGTGGTTATTTAGTACTAATCAAGTCTAAGTGTTTAAGTATATTTCAGCGTTCTAAAGAATTCAAGAAGTTTTCTTCTTCTAAAAGAAGGTGTTGAAGACTCAAGGATATTCAAGTATGGGATTAAGCTCAAAGCACTCGACGTCGCTAATGGAGAAGCCCGCTTGAAGATCTTGTAGTCATCTAGAGCTTTATAAGAATTAGTTTGTTAAAGTATAGAATATAGTTGTGATGCTCAAGAAGTTACACATATAAAAATGTACGATTTCAAAAATACAATTTTTGATAGTATTGATTTTTAGCATGTTTGGTTTTGATACCTGTCTCGTAATTTTTTCAAAATTTTGTATCAAGTTCAGAACATGTATTTCATCACCTATACATTATTATTTTACTTATAAATCAATTCAAAATATTTTGAAAAAATATTTGAAACTCAAAATTTTCATTAAAACCTGTTTCAGGCCAAGTCGGTCGACCGCACGATCGACCGGTGCCTATGGCAGGCCAAAATGGTTAACCAGGCCTTTGGTCAAGGGCCATGCACGTTTGTGCACGTTGTTGGTTGACCAACCGGTTGATCACTAACCCTTGCGGTCGACTGATCGGTCGACCGACTGAAAGATCTTTACTCTCGGTTTGGGTCGGTCGACCGTCTTGGTTTGGGTCGGTCGACTGACTTTTTGTTTTCTCTTTTTGATCTGCAGGGCGGTCGACCGGGCTGGTCGACTGGAGCCAACAATTCTTTTCTAGATGAGCTGGCGGTCGACCGGCCGGTCGACAGACAGCCTGCCAGATGTCCATAACGGCTAGTTTTTGGATCTGCTTTGTTTTTGGTGAATCCCAACGGGCATTTTTGGTTTCCATATGTCTAAATACACCCCAAGTGACCTTGTGTGATTAACAAATGATATTTATCTATTGCCTATATATATGGGTCATTGGTTTTTATTTTTAGATAAGAAGTTTACCAGTTTTCAAGTTTTTTTCAGAAGATAAATATTTTTCTAGCTTCCAATCTTCAAGTTCATTCTTTTTAAAGCTATTTTCAGTTGGTTTTAAAGCTCTTCTATTCTTTCTAACTGAATTTTATCTCACTTAACTTCTTGAGTTACACTTCATATTCTACTCTATAGAAAGTTGTAAGAGAGAGTATTTATGATTTTGTTGGATCACCAAGAGCTTTGTAATCTCAATTGGCTTTGTACTACCTCTTGTGTAGAGGATTGAGTGGTGGAGTTGTTTACTCCGGTCTTGTAGACCAAATTGTAATTCCTTTGTGTAAGGTCCTTTTGTGGAAGATCCTTTAGAGGATAGTGAAATCCTTCAAAGTGATGAAAGGCAGGGACATAAAGCGGTGGCTCTAATCTTATAACAATTCCTTTGTGTTTGCTTGTGTCTTACTTTCTATTGCTTTTACTTTTCATACTTGTGTAGTCGTTCATCATACTTAATATCATTGCTTGCATTTCATCTATCACTTTCATTTCGGTTTATATTCATCTCAGCAAGGAGGCAATTGAGCACCTCAACTCATTATCTAGAGGAATTAAAGAGGAGAAGTTTTAAAAGCTCTTCACTAAGAATTCGGCTTCAATTCTTATTCTGAGTGACCGTTAACATAATTCATCATAAGTTGTTTTAAAATTACATTTGATTAGCTAAATACCTATTCTCTCCGCTCTAGGTGTATTTCAATTGGTATCAGAGCATTGGTCTCTAGATTTTGGCTTAACCACCTTAGAGAGATCCTACTTGCTAATCACCTCATTCACAATTTCATTTTCATCCACTATAGTAAAAATGGCCGAAGGTATTAAGACCCCTCCCAAGTTTGATGGCCTTAACTTTCCTATATGGAAGGTTAAGATGGTCGTATTTTTGCAATCCTTAGAAAATCGGGTTGCAAAAGCGGTGAATAAACCCTTTAGTGTACCTATTGGTAATGAGACACTTGGTCCGATATTTCCACTAAGGAGTTTGATGCAAATGTTAAGGCACACTATACCTTATTTCAAGCTTTGAAAGATGACGATATAGTTAGGGTCATCCATTACAAATCCGTCTACGAGATTTGGACGCACCTAGTGGTCGCACACGAGGGAAAGTCACAAGTCAAGAGAGCAAAAATTGATCTTTTGTGTTCCCAATATGAAAATTTCACGTGTATGATAATGACTCCATTGATGACGTGGTAACAAGATTCACTAAAATAACTAATGGTCTTACTTCTTTAGGTGATGCCATTGATAATGATTAAAAGGTAACAAATGTCATTTGTGCACTTTCACCCTCTTGGGAAGTCAAGGCTATTATATTGAAGGAGCTAAACAGTAAAGAAGAAATGGAGCTCACCCGTCTTATAGAAAACCTTAAGACCCATAAAATGAAGAGGAAGGTAAGAAAAGAGATGGCACCACAAAAGAAAAAGATAATCACCTTCAAATCCACTCCCATCATCTCCGACGATGATGAAAAACTCTCCCTCCTATTGAAAAATGTAAGGAAGATTTACAACATGGTCAAGTTTTACAATAGATGAAAATGGTAAGGAAAAGAAAACAAGAAGGTCGTATGCTTCAATTACCAGAAGTCGGGCCTCATGATTGTAGATTGTCCGGAGATCAAAACAAACCATCAACATCCAAGAAGCCCTACAAAAAGAAGGCTCTCAAAGCTACTTGAGACTCGGAAAGTGAAACCGATGAACAAGTGGATACCGCACATGTGTGTTTCATTGTTAATGATAACACACCTAAGATAATTTCCAAACCCGCACTTAATGATTGTGAATTAATAATGGATGAATTGTGTTAGGATTTTGAAAAGTTGTCTAATAACTATGATTTTCTTAAATAGAAGTAAAAAGAAAACGAGGCTCTTCAAAATAAAATTATCACACTTTCTAAAGAAAAAGAAGATTTATTTTTCGCACTCATATCCACACAAGAAGAGTTTTATGCATATAAAATTTCATGTAAAGAAAAATTTTCATTAATTGATAAAAATAAGATTTCTATTTTGAAAGATAAAATTAGCTAATTCGGAGATATGTTAAAGAATGTGAGTTTGATAAAGTTAGGTTGGAGGCAATGTTTCTTAAGAAACATACTCCAAAGAAACATGTTCATATTACACATGCTCATCATACTACATATACTCATACTCCTAAATCACAACATATACGTACACATCGTGCTAGACAAACTACACATACCAAGCATGCTCATACCCCACACACTCATCATGTTTTTATATATGGCAGAGTTTATTCATGCGCTTATTGTGGCCGAAAGAGTCACTTAGCCAAATTTTATTTTGATAGAATAAATACTTCTAATGATCATATTTGGCTTAAAAAGGTAACACTATAGGACCCAAGAAAATTTGGGTATCAAAATTATCCAATTCGGTACTTAATTTAGGTACACACCAAGGCTCCAAGACGTAGGGGCGGTGGTATCTTGATAGCGGTTGCTCAAGGTATATGACTTGGGATATCAATAATTTTACAACCCTATCAAGATATCATGAAGGTGACACCATCGCCTTCGAAGATGATTCAAAAAAAAATTATCAGTATAGGTAATATTAAAATTGGCTCATCTCCTTTAATTGAAAATGTTGTTTTAGTTGATGATCTCAAGCACAACCTCTTGAGTATTAGTCAACTTTGTGATAGAGATTTTAAATTAATTTTTGATGATTTATCTTGCAATATTTTAGATAGACAAACCAATGCACGTGTGCTTTTCGATTTTCATGAAAATAATATTTACATGATTGATATATCTAATTTACTTTGTAATGCTACATGTTTAAATGCTTTTAATGAAGATTTTTTGTTATGATATAGGGGACTAGGCGATATGTCATTTGACTATCTGTCTAGAATTAACACTAAGGAAGTGGTGAAAGGTATTCCTTATTTGAAATTTGAAAAGGACCGCATTTGCGATGCATGCCAACTTGAAAAACAAACCAAATACTCTTTGAAAACAATCAAGGATATCATGCCATCAAGACCTTTATAGTTAATTCACATGGATTTGTTTGGTCCAACAAAAATCAAAGTCTAAGTGAAAATCGTTTTATTTTTGTTTTGGTTGATGACTTTTATCGTTTTACATGGGTTTTCTTCTAAGAACACAAAGATCAAGCTTTTTTTCACATTTTCAAGTATTTAGAAAAAGAATTGAAAAAGAAAAAGATTTTTTGATTTTACGCATAAGAAGTGATAGAGGCGGTGAATTCATTAACCATTCCTTTATCACTTATTGTGAAGACAATGGAATCAAACATGAACTGTCTTGTCCTAGAACTCCACAACAAAATGAAGTCGTTAAAAGAAAGAATCGTACTCTTCAAGAAATGGATAGGATAATGATAAATGAATACGGACCTCCTCAATATTTATGGGCCGAGGCCGTAAACACATCATGTTACATCTCAAATAGAATTGATTTTTATAAAATTACTTCTAAAACTTTATTTGAAATCTACTATTTGAGAAAACCTATTGTTTCTTATTTTAAATTTTTTGTTGTAAATGCTTTATTTTAAACACTAAAGATAATCTAGGAAAATTTTATGCCAAATCTTATGAAACCATATTTGTTGGGTATTCAAATACTAGTAAAGCCTATCAATTGATCTACCTTGACTATTGAAGAATCTATTCATATCAAGTTTAAGAAATCTAATGCTTTTGTGAAGAATGTTGTGGAGATTGATTCCTTAGGTGAAGATATTGAGTGGATAACCTGAAGGACTCACCTATAGAAGAATAAAAGTCAAAGGTTGATGAATAAGGTGAAGTTCAAGAGGTTGAAGTGGAGTCAACACAACCACTTCCAAAGGATTGGATATTTGCTTCATATCATCCCAATGACCTCATCATAAGTGATGTATCCAAGGGGATAACTACTTGATCTAAACTCCATAATTTATGTGATCATTTTGCTTTTATTTCACACATTGAGCCTAAAAATATCCTTGAAGCTGAGGCTGATTCATATTGGTTGCTTGCCATGCAAGAAAGCTCAATCAATTTGAGCGCAAACAAGTTTGGCACATTATTCCTAGACCCCATGATAGACAAACTATTGGTGCTAAATGGATTTTATGAATATGTTAGATGAGTCGGATAATGTTATTAGAAATAAGGTTAGGTTAGTTGCTCAAGACTACACCCAAATTGAAGGTATCGATTTTGAGAAAACCTTTGCACCCATTGCACCGCTTGAAGCTACACGGATGACACTTGCCTTTGTTTTATTTAAAGATTTCAAACTTTTTCAAATGGATGTCAAAAATGTGTTTTTTAAATGGTTTTATAAAAGAGGAAGTGTATGTTAAACACCCTCCGGGGTTTGTTAATCCTACACAGCCGGATTTTATTTTCAAAATGATAAAGCTTTATATGGTTTAAAATAAGCTCCAAGAGCTTGGTATGAAAGGCTTTCAACTTTTCTAATTTTAAATGATTTTGTTAAAAGTAAAATTGACACCACTTTGTTTGCAAAACATATTGATAGTGATATCCTAATTGTTCAAATTTATATTGAGGACATTATTTTTGGATCCACTAACGAAAAGTTTTGTAAAGATTTTGAATCATGCATGAAGAACGAATGTGAGATGTCTATGAAGGGAGAGCTGAACTACTTCCTTGGACTCCAAATCAAGTAAAGGGGTGATGAAATCTTCATAAATCAAGTCAAGTACACAAGAGAACTTATCAAAAAATTTGAGCTTGAAGATGCAAAGCTAAGCAAGACTCCCATTACCACTATAACAAACTTGACAAGAATGAACAAGATATAAATGTAAACATTAAACTTTATAGAAGCATGATTGGTAGTTTACTTTATTTAACGGCTAGTAGGCTGGATATCATGTTTAGTGTGTGTCTATATGTTAGATTTCAATCTTATCGTAAAGAGTTTCACTTAATTGCGGTAAAACGCATTATTAGATATCTTAAGGGCATTATTAGAATGAGCTTATGGTATCCGAAAATCGAACAATTTTTCATGACGAGTTATTCGGATGCCGACTATACCAGTTGTAGAGTGGATAGGAAGAGTACTAGTGGTACTTGTCAATTTTTAGAAAATTTTCTTGTTTAGTAGTCTTCCAAGAAACAAAATTTCGTAACCCTCTCAACCGTTAAGGTGGCGTATGTTGCGGCCGGGGCTTGTTGTGCACAAGTCCTATAGATAAAACATACTCTCCTTGACTATGATTTGCATTATGACCATATTAAAATATTTTGTGATAATACTAGTAAAATTCATATGGCCAAAAATACAAATCAACATAGTAAGACCAATTACATAGATATTCAATAAGACTTTCTTAGAGATCACTATGCGAAGGCGATATTGAAATTGACTATGTTTCCGTCGATTTTCAACTTACGGACATTTTTACTAAACCACTAGATTATAATAGATTTTCTTTCATTTATGGTGAGTTAAATGTTTGCATTATGGATTCATAAATTTTAAAATTGTTTCATATGTATTTCATTTGGTTTCATGAATCTTTATAATTCATACATATGTTTTTTTTCAAATTAATATCTCTTTTAAATTAATGTATTTTCCCTTTTGATGCATGACAAAAAGGGAGAGAGATATTTGAATTAATAAGTTAGTTGTTTTGGTACTTTATGGACTTCATGTATATCCATTTTATTACCATGCTATATACAATACCATGATTCATTATTTTCATTCTTTGCATATTGTTTTTAGAGGTAGGAGGATTGGAAGGATGGTAGGCTATATATGCATATTATTCTAAATTGGTATCATTTTAATATATGCATATATGTGTGATTTGCTTATATTATCAAATCATTTAAAGTCATAATGTTTTCTTGTACTTGATAGATAACATAATTTAAGGGGGAGCTTTTTCAATCTCTTTTCTATCCTTTATTTTTAAATAACTCATATGTTTTGTTATCATCAAAAAGGGGGAGATTGTTGGCCCAAGGTTACAATCACCGGTTTATAGTTTTGATGATAAGAAAACGTATGTGATTATTTAGTACTAATTAAGTTCAAGTGTTTAAGTATATTTCAGAATTCTAAAGGATTCAAGAAGTTTTCTTCTTCTAAAAGAAGGTGTTAAAGACTCAAGGATATTCAGGTATGGGATTTAAGCTCAAAGTAATCGACGTCGCTAATGGAGAAGCTCGCTTGAAGATTTTATAGTCACTTAGAGCCTTATAAGATATTAGTTTGTTAAAGTGTAGAATATAGTTATGATGCTTAAGAAATTACAATACAAAAAAACACAATTTCAAAATTTTTTTTTTATAGTATTGATTTTTAGCATGTTTGGTTTGATATATGTCTTGTAATTTTTCCAAAATTTTATATCAAGTTTGGAACATGTATTTCATCACCTATTACTTATAAATTAATAAAAATATTTTGAAAAATATTTGAAACTCAAAATTTTCATTAAAACCTGTTTTAGGCCAAGTCGGTCGACGCATGGTCGGCCAGTGCCTATGGCAGACCAAAATTGTGGACCGTCCAGTCGACCGGGCCTTTGGCCAAGGGCCGTGCACGTTTGTGCATGTTGTCGGTCGACCAACTGGTCAACGTCCCCTAGAAGACTCCTGATGAATCTAGTCATCTCCTACATATTGAAATCCTCTGAGAATCATCAATCATTGCCTGATGCATTATGTTTTCTACATGAATTAATCCATCAGGCTATAATAAAAATTAGACATAATTAAAAGAATATATCACATATTTAATATCTAATTTGAATTTTCTTAAGATATTGCTAATTGTCACTCATAGGGAGCACTGGGCATGTAAGTGGTAGGCATCAACATGCTGAATAATCCAACAACGAGTGATCCCCTAATACACATGTATATACTCCGCCAAAAGTGTATGGGGATATATTTGGTTTTGAATTTTGTAACGCCCCGATCCCGGCGGGTACGGAGACGTTACTGCAACGTATATACGCAGGTCCGAAATACCCTCACGTATATACGCTAAGCATCAGTACAGGCAAGAATCAGAGTAAGTGGTGCATTATACATTCCAACACATGAGTACAATTACAAAGTTATCACCAGAGGTGATCCAATATTACATGAATATTACATCACTGATATGCGCAATTGCGAGATTACAAAGATATGTACATGTATGAACAGTACAAAGACAGGCTCAGAGTCATAACAAGAAAACTCTAGAGCCGCACATGGGGGGCCTGGAAGGATGGGGCTCTGGACGGTCTGCTGGAGATCCACGCTACCACTGCGCTACTCTGATCAGCAACTGAGAGAATCTACAAGTTCCAAGCTCTGACATGCTCCAAGTTCCAGGACCTGGACATGAGGATCCAGAGGAGTCAGAACTCCCCAGGCGAGTGGTGAGGCAAAAGCCAGATAGCGTGCAAGGATAAGCACATGTGTATCGATAAAACCGAATCGTAAATAAGCATTAAAAACTGTGTCGTGAGCATAAGCATGTATAGGCAGGTAGATATATAACAAGTGATATCAAGCAGGAAGTACTCATGGCATGGTAAGATAGGAGCAGTAGACTGATGGAATGGAACATGGGTAGAATCATAACAAGCGTAACGGGAGTTCATAACAGGCATAACAGTATACATAGTTGGCATCTTTTATTATTATTACTCGTCTGACCCATATATCTAGATATGTGTCCTGGTGTACATCCCAACACACATACATCCATATATAAGCAAGCCGAGATTCGTTACTGGAAGCTGATGAAGAACTGATAGCTCATATTTATAGTAGTTCCCGTCCGCCCGGGACACAGCCATTTGGGGGCCTGAAATCCCCCTAACACGCATCTTCTGGGGGCCTGAAATCCCCCTAACACGAATCGTCAGTTTTGGTATTCCACTACTATAAGTAAGGCACCATACCGGCATTCATCACTTCCTCCCATTCCCCGTGCAAGTTATCCTTTGTAAAGAGTAGGAACATAACTGGTCATAACAAGAGATCAGGTACAGGCAGGAGATGGCCCTACAGATTCAAGAGGTGGCCCCCACAGATTCAAGAGGTGGCCCCCACCACGTGTGTGGTGTGACACTTTGTTCCATGTAGCACTTTGCTCTGAGGGGAATGGATTCTAGAGGTGGCCCCCACAGATTCAAGAGGTGGCCCCCACCACTTGTGTGGTGTGGCACTTTGCTCCGTGTGACATTTAGTTCCACTCAGGATTCGCTGGGAACTGGTGGTATAACATGAGTCAGTGTCAAGTAGTAGCATGACGGGTATCAGATGTTAACACATCATTTGTCAGGTGATACAAACAGGTGTTAATTAGTAGCATGTAAATGACAAGCATGAAGCAATGGTATGGCAAGTATTAACATATCAGGAAATACATGGCATGATGATAGAGTAGTAGCTGAGCATAACCAAGCGGAGCTAAGCGAGCTGGAAGTACAGACAGCAAACAGTATTTAACACTGGAGCGTCTGGCAAGGTTACCGGGACAACTCGGCTTAAAGTGCGAGTAAGAAATCTGGCAGCATCCCGCCTAGACGAATCTAGTGGTAAAGTGCTGAGCGCTGATCATGATAACCAGGTGGAGCTGAGAGACCTGACGGTCCCAATCACTTCCTTTCGAGATAGTGAGAGACCGGAGGCTGAAGGACGGAGAGACCTGACGGTCCCAATCACTTCCCTTTCGAGATAGTGAGAGACCGGAGGCTGAAGGACGGAGAGACCTGATGGTCCCAATCACTTCACTTTCGAGATAGTGAGAGACCGGAGGCTGAAGGCTGAGGGACCAAGAACGCTCAGGGTTTAAGCGCACTCTCGGTGGTTACCAGCCATCCCAGGAGTGGGCAGAAACCCAGAGTTCAACGACCACGAAGGGTCGGCCACGCATAGTATAAAGCAGTAAAATACATATAAACATGGAATAAAATACATGTCGACCCGACAAGGCGGGGAAACCCAAATGGAGGCGAGAGCGAGGACACTCGCCTAAATCTCTGGAATAGCTGAAAACTCTGAAATCCATGGAACTCGCGTACGCGCCATAAATATAATAAGTGAAGAGGAGAAAGAAAGAGTTAGAGAGAGAAAGAGAGAGGAAAACTAGAGAGAAGTATATGGAAGGAGAGATAGCACAGGGAGACGCGGGTTTTGAGAGTGAGACGCGGGAGTCGCAGACGCGGGAGTCACAGACGCGGGAATAGCGTCACAAAGGTGCCACAAACGCGGGGTTCGAGACCCGCGTTTAAGTCAGGACACGAGAAGAACGCGGACGCGGTCATGGGTTCCGCGTCGCGTTAACACAAGAAGAACACAGACGCGGGCATGAACTCCGCGTCGTGTCGATACAAGAATGCGAAGGCCGCGTTAAGGAATTGCTTGGACGCGGGAGGTAAAATTCGCGTCTAGCAATCAACATAGAGAAAGAGAGAGACAGGGAAAGAGGGAGAGTGGGACGCAGGGAAAGAGTGAGAGAGATGCAGGGAGTAGAGACGCAGGGACTGAAATAAAGGAAAGAAGGAAAGAAAGAAGGAAAGAAAAGAGAAGAAAAGAAGGAAAGAGAAGAGGGAAGAAAGGAAGGAAGGAGGTCGGTTGGCCATGGCCGGCGGTCACCGGCTACGGCCGGAGGTGGCCGGAAGTGGCCGGAAAAGGTGGCCAAAGCTCCAAGCCCAAATCAATGGTGGAGTGCAAGTGTAGTTCATTTGGTGAAAATGGAGTTTTGGAAAAGGAGTTTCGGAGAGCGAAGCTATAGTCCATTAGAAAGATCTCTCCGAGGGGAGGAAGATGGCGCAGTTGGTGGTGGCTAAGGTGGTGGTGGAAATGGGTTATTTGGTGGAAAAAGAAGAGGAAGAAGAAGGTGGTGTGGTGGTGGAGTTATGGTTGTTGTTGTTGCTGGAATGGAGGAGGAGATGGAGGAGAAAAAGATGGTGGAATAGGTGGTGGAAATGGAGGGGAGAGGTGGAGCATGGAGGGTGGATGGCCAAAGGAAAAGCAAGGGCTGCTGCCATTTGCTTGCTGGAAACGAAAGAAAGGAAGAAGAATGAAAGAAGGAAAAAAGAGGGGTGGTTATATAAGGGAGAAAAATTATATAATAATATTGCCATCCAATCAAAATAAAAGAGGCTTCACAAATGGGACTTGCGTCTCCATTTAAAGAACCTGCGTCCCCATGAAATGAAATCCGCGTCTGGGCAAAAATAGCCAGACGCGGAGATTAACTCTGCGTCCAGAAGGAAAACGCAAGATCGCGTTTATCAAAAAGGACAAAAGTCAGATTTGACTTGATTGGAATTGATTAGCAGTGTATTGAATGCAGTATGGAGAGGATCTCTGCATTAAATGCGGAATTCAGGTTTGGTAAAACTCGCGTCTAGTAAGGAGAGAGAGAAAAATGGGAAAGAGAGAAAAATATCAGGATAAGATTCCAGTATCTGGGGAAACACCGAAAACTTAAGAAAAGCCCGAAAAATAAAGTAACTCGGAAAGCTTTTCAAAAATTCTCAAAAATAATAAATATTATATAAAGATTTTTAGTGAAATCGTTTTTCAGAAATTCAATTTTATTTTCAAAATAAAAATCATAAAGTTAACCGTCAATATCGGTCTATACGGGTTGGCCGGATTTTGATAAATTCTGAAAAATCTCAGAAAAAGTATTTAGATAGAAACTATGATTTTAAGAAATGATGTGAAAGCTATTTTTAGAAACTCTACTCCGTTTGTAAATTAAAAATCCAGAAATCGGTCAGCAGCACTGGTCGACACCGGTTTTGAAGATTTTCAATTTAATTCAGGAAAATTTCAGAAAATCATAAAAAATCTAAAATATTGGAAAACGATGTTAAAATTAAAATCGGTCAAATCTAAATACCAGAAAGACCAAATCGAGTAAGACACTAGGATCGGGTCCCTGGTTCAGAGAAGAGCAGACTCTGAGTCCACGAATCCTTATCCAAGACAAAACGATCATATAAATAATTCACAATACAAAATAAATACGAGAAGTAAATCGAAAAATACTATCAAAAAATTTGAACACGCAACTAAGTACGTATTCTGGGAGCGGGGTGTTACAAATTTGATTCGCTCAATCGTCCCAGTGGCTTATATATGCATTGTGTTCTTGCTTCAATCACGTAGACACTTTTGATTGCGATCTGTACATGCCAATCTCGAGATTGGATCGGGGATATGCTGACGAAACCCAAATTGTCGAAGGGCATGATCTGAAATATGCATCTGACAATCTTAAAACAAATAATTGGCATCCTGGCCCGCCATATCTGAGCTCATGCACGTACGGTCGACCGACATGCACAGTCGTAGGCTCGTGCGCATCCGATCGACTGGGCACAGCTCAAAAACACATATTTGTATATTTTTTAATATGTTTTTAAATCCAATTAAATCTCAATAGATTTTACAAAAATAAGTTCATGTAAGTATATTAAAGTACGAATATATGTGCTAAAAAATCAACACATATTACAGATATGTGAACTATTTTTGAGATCGATAAATACCATTTTGAAACATAAACTATAAATTAAACGTTTTTCCAAAAACTAAACTTTAAATGGAAAAATAGTTTTTCTAAAAACTTATATAAATACAAAACAAGTTTGTTAAACTCATTTGAAACACAAAATGTATGGATAGAATACAATGCAAATATAAAAATATATGAACTTGTTTTAGAGAAAAATTAATTTAGGAAACCAAAAACATATTCTAATTAAATCGAAATAGGTTAAACTGAAACATCAAAAGGTTTTGATCTTAAAAACCAATATTGAAACTTGTGTGTGTACTTGAGCCATCAAGTCTAATTTAAACTTCACACAAGAACTAGACATTCTTACAACTAGAGCCTTCTTCTTGATATGATCGTTCTCTCCATCTCGACTCGATCACAAACTTGATTCTTTAGAGTTAGACTCCATCTTGAGTACTTGATATGATTTTTACGCTTAAGCTCTTAAATCAACTCGTGTTAGCTTCAAAACCTGACTTCGAATCTTTTGTTGAAGCTAAAAACTAACTAAGATCTTGATTGAATATCTAAAACTTAATAAACACAAAATCATTAGTGCTGTAACTACATGAGTTAATATTCATCAAAGGTAGAGTGATAGCCTTTGGGCTAATATGTTTTACCTGCAGAAGTGTCTGACAATCACGGAGTTATGTTATCTCCATGGTGGAGATTTTATATAACTCCCTGAAGAGATATGCAAGAACCACACTACCCCCAAATAACATACGTCAAAATCCTCTAAGAGAGGTAATCACCAGAGATATATCTTATTTTTTGGTGGAATCTGAAAATAAACAGCTGTAGAACATTTGCATGATATAACCACGTGCATACTGCTCTATCTATATATATGTCAAATTCGCCGGGACCATTGTAAACTGATAACGGAGCCACTGTAGCTTCACTGCTTTACCCTAAAAAGCCAATTGTGAAGGTTGTTTGTCTCATAATCTTGTACACTCAACCATCCAATCTCTATCATTTCTTCCTGTGACAAACACGACCATCCATCAGAAGGCCCAATAGCATTGCCATATCCTGTAGCGTAAAAGTCATCTCACTCGAAGATGAAAATTGGATATCTCAGGTCTCCATCTGTAATACCCGTTTCCGTAATACGTACTAAGTTGCGTATTCTGATTTTCGATCGTATTTTTCGATTTACTTCCCGTATTTGACCAATTTCAATTTCAAATATCATTTTCTAATATATTAGATTTTTGGTGAATTTCTGGAATTTTCTAAAATTAAAATGAATTTCTTCAAAACCGGTGTCGACCAGTGTCGCTGATCGATTCCCGAATTTTTATCTTACAAACAGTTAGGAATTTCAAGAAAATCTTTTAGACATTATTTCTTAGAATGACATTTCTTATCTAAATACTTTTTCTGAGAATTTTATAAATTTATGAAAATTCAAACGGAGTCGGTAGTTAACTGATTCCGAGATTTTTAGTTTTAAAACTATAAAGTATTTCTTCAAACGGATTTCATTATACGTCTTCATATATTATTATTGATTTTTGGTAAAATTTACGAGTCGTTCCGAGATACTTGAATTTCGGACGATTTCGGTATTTTCCGAAATGTTTTCCGCATTCTCGATTTAAACCCGGGAATCAGTGTTTTCAATATTCTCATTTTTCAAAATTCTTTCCTTTTACAAATTCTTTTCCTTTTTCTTTTTCCTTTTTCTTTCCTTCTTTCCTTCCACCAACTTCCCAAAATATCTTCTCCTCCAAAATATCTAAAAACTCCACACCCTTCCCCATTAATGCCCTTCATTCCTCTCTCTTCCATGGCCGGCCACCATTGGCCAAGGGAGACACCCCCATCCCCCCTATTTGCACAAAACCCCTCTCAATTTATTTATTTACACCTCCTTTACAAAAATCAAATCCTATATAAACTTTCCTTTACAATTCTTTTCTCTTTTTCACTTCACCAAGAAATAGCCTTCAACATTTCTCCTCCATCTCAAACCCTAATTTCAAAACCACCTCTAAGTCTTCATCTCCATCTCAAGTAACTTCAACCTTGGATTTGGATCGCATCTCTCTTCGTCGGAAGTATCGCCAAAGACCTAGTTGGTGATATTGTCGTCAACAATCATTCGGAACTCGTAGAACTTTCACATAGCCGTTCAAAGTGAGTATTTTTACTCACCAAGACTAGATTACTTCTTTGTGTACATATGATGATCATTCATGTACACTTGTGTCATAAAAATCCCATTTTAGGCCAACAAACAACCATCAGAATTTCTGTTCTGTTTTCTGTTTTCTTCACGATTAGTCGACTTAACCTAGGGCCTAGTCGACTAACCCACCTTAGTTGAAACGTAGTCTTTCTAATTTCACAGTTTTAGTCGACTAAGCCATATCACCAGTCGACTAGACCCCCCTAGTCGACTACATTTTTAACCTAGTCGACTAACCTATTCCAGAACCAAAAACACCAACTCTCGGCTCTGGTCGACTTATCCCAATTATTAGTCGACTTGAGACCTCTAGTCGACTACACATAGTACCTTAGTCGACTAACATGTCCCTGAAATAAACCCCAACTTTCTATATCACCGATTTAGTCGACTTGCGTATCCGTTAATCGACTTATAGTTCACCACTAGTCGACTACCCTTCTAACCCTAGTCGACTAACTATTCTTGAAATAGAATTCCAACTCTCTGGAAACCATTATTAGTCGACTCCTGCAGACTAGTAGTCGACTTAAGACTTCTATTAGTCGACTAACCCTTGCACCTAGTCGACTAATTCTGACTATTTAACTTAGTTGTTTCCTTTTCTGATTTTGGACTTTAACCTCTATACACATGTGATACATTGTTCATGTTTATGCTTCATTACTGATATTACATGGCATGCTACTTGATGGATCTTACTTCATGTTACTCCATAACTTGCTATTACATATCTTTATTCCATAAATTGTTAAAGTAGCGAATATCACCAACTTATCATGCCATCACTTACATCAAGCATGATGCATTGACCTTTGTATAAAATAGACCAACTTACACATGGGTCGGGGGAAATATGCGGATATCGGTATGTGTTCGTGTTTACAGTGGCTTTAGGTATATTGTACAATTATATTTCCGGTCTGACCTGAGGGCCTCCAGGGGACCGAGGGGAGTGCTGGCTCCCTTTTCCTGAGTACTGTCATGACAAAGGGCATACATAAGTCCCTCCTGAAAGGCCTAACGGCTGGTTCCGTCCCCATGCAACGGAACACCCTTGGCCGTTGTCCCGGGCAAGCACGGGACCCACTGTAAACATAGTTCGTCGATACAACCGCTGTTTCTAATAACAACCTTGCTTTACTAGGATATGGATCTATGTGTTCTGGGACGCTGGGTCACATAGCTAGATATCACAGTAAGACAAGTAATAATAATAAGACGTTAATTGTAGATTATTGTATTATGATCTTATCTCTTCATGCTTTTCATACTTATTAGTTGATATTCCTTATACCTGTTTCATCTTTTCTTATTCATGTCCCTTAGCCACTTGGCTATAGTTTGTTATCGTTATATGTCTTGATTCCTTGGATTTGCATATTCAGATTCTGAGGCTTGGAACGAAGTGGAGCCATCCACAGAGGACCAAGCGTATCTGAGTGAGCAGGCTGATCAGATCTAGTTCCCTCGTGCCAGACTCTTCCTTTTGGCTCACGAGTCTCCATCTCTTACGTGAGCATCTTGTGTATATCCTTGTATATGTTCTTTTGGACTTGGTTGTGAAAACAAAACACTTGTAAAGTGTAACAGTTATCATAACTTGTATAACTTTGTATTTGTACTTTTATAGTTGGCATATGAATATACCACGTTTTGTGTTGTACTCTGATTCTTGTTGTACTTTTATGCTTAGCGTATATACGTGGGGGCATTTTCTGACCTACGTATATACGTTGCAGTGACGTCCCCGTATCCGTGGAATCGGGGCGTTACACCATCTCTCTATATCAAAGCTGTCGACAATGGATGATCGAGTTGTACCCATCTCAACTGAGAATGAATGGAAAAATCCCGCTCGTTTAACACAATCTGTGACACGAGGATACTTCAAAATCCACTTTTGATGTGCTAGGGAATGCTCTACACATTTGGTGTCAAAGATGATTTCCGTATTTTCGTATCTTTACCTTTTCTTGATGGATATGAAAGTAAATAACTTAGTAGAAAATGTCCAATAAATGCTTGTATTGGTAATACTCGAGCTCATTTCAACACACCGTTGAAGCTTTCTGAGCAATTTGTAGTCATTATCGTTAACTATATACCTCCATCTTTTGATAATGCCTATTGACATCCTTATTTATGCAAACTATTCTTAATCCAATTATATGCAGCTTCAGATGCTTGCTTTAGTTCTTTTTTTTTGCGTTGTACATTAGTGGTTCTGATGCACAACTTACTTCCCACAATAAATTATGCAACTCAACATCTTTAAAAAAAATGAAAGTTGGCTCGAATTTGTCTCAAATAATAACCATGATGATGTGGCAAAGCCCCACCCGTTTGCAAGTGCCTTTGGTAACCTTTTCATCCGATCAGAGATAAGTGATTTTTTTTATTATCATGCACAATCAGTTTGAAATGATAAATACACTATAAGAACTACCGCCAAGAGTTTTCTAATTCACTTTCTAGCAATTTGTAGTCATTATCGTTAACTATCTCCCTCCATCTTTTGATAATGCCCATTGACATCCTTACTTATGCAAACTATTCTTAATCCAATTATATGTAGCTTCAGATACTTGCTTTACTTCTTTTTTTTTCGTTGTACATTTGTGGTTCTGATGCACAACTTGCTTCCCACAATAAATTATGCAACCCAACATCTTAAAAAAAAAATGAAAGGTGGCTCGAATTTGTCTCAAATAATAACCATGATGATGTGGCGAAGCCCCACCCGTTTGCAAGTGCCTTTGGTAATTTTTTTATCCAATCAGAGATAAGTGATTTTTTTTTATTATCATGCACAATCGGTTTGAATGATAAATACATTATAAGAACTACTGCCAAGAGTCTTCTGATTCACTTTCTACAACTGTAAAGGTCAATGGATAGTGTTTACAACATCTACGCCGATGGTAATGAGTAAACACCCTTTATATTTTTTTATACAAATGGGTACTATCAATACTAAAAAGTGGGTGACAATAAAAGCCCAAAATACGTAGCAAAAACCGAACCATGTTGAATGAATAAGGATTAACTTTGTAACAAGTTAAGGTGCTCAGGTTGCTTTTTTAATTGCATCAAGATATTGAGAGAGTCTCATATGCTCATATGACAATTCTCAATCTCTAAATATTTTTGACAATACCTTGGTTCTAGCATTCCATGTCTTACTGTATGGTATTGTGATGTAAAATTTTATGCGAATTTGTTCAATGATATCACGGAGTGTCAAATCAAAATTGCTTCTCACCATAGGCATAATTACATTGCACACAAAAGATATTACCTGGCGATAATTGGATTGAAGTATCAACATGTATCATATATGATCTCGTACAAAACTTCTAATCTCTTGAAGTATCCACCAGAATTTTTTGGAATTGAGGCATGAAATCTCCAGGTGCACTCCTTTCCACCATTATCATCGGCACCATAAACTGCTATGTAGTAAGTCCTATTCGTTTTGACATGCTTGAATAATACTGAACGTATGATGGACCATTCATTAATTGCTTATAGCAATTTTACCTTCGATTCAAATATATCGCCAACTTTTAAATTATTAGTAGCAGTAGATGGGGCAGATCTATTGTATTTAAAAGTGATCTTCTCTACAATAGTCATGTCAACCCAGTCGTCACTTTGAAATTCATCATGATACAGATTTCAAGCTCAACATATTCATTATTGGCATATGCATTGTCAGCCCTCTCAATGTAATTTTCATCTCCTACTGCAACCTGCATGCTATTTTCTTGTACTAATTATCATCCTGTCGGAGTCATCGTTATCACTTTCATTATGCACCGATGCTAGACATATCATGGAGGGTCCAACATTAGGGGACCCATACTTTTCCGCATAGCACTAGGCATGACATCGTGTGATGACATTCCAATATCTTCAATGCCATATGAGTACCTATATTTATATAAGATTTTAAACATTAGTAATAACATTTGATATTCTTGAGTCTGTCAGTTGTTGAATTAGCTACGTGCTTTACCAATATGCACTTGGGTGCTCCGATGAACCCTGATTGATGTCAAAAGGAGTGAAATGTCTTGAGTCAAAATTTAGAGCTTGAAGAGATGAATAATTCATTGTGTTTTAGATATGATAGCATGGGAGCATCAAAGCCAAAATTCATATCAACAGTCGGCATATTGTTAAACATATCCTCTTCTTGCACCAAATTGTTAGAGCTACTAAAAATATAAATAATTTTGTTATCTAAATGACTTAGTAGAAAATTAATTGTAAAAAAAAAAGAGTACATACGCATTATATTCCAAAAATATTTGATTTTCGTCGACGTATAGAACAAGTTGTAGCAGTGACAGGAATCCTGCTGACTAATTGTCCAAATCAAGTATACAAGAGAATTCTCTATGATCTTCAGGTAATTGATGACTCACATAATCTTTCTCTACATATAATTCTATAGGACGAGAATATTTCAAGCATAACATGTGTGTCTTCCTCGTCTGATATTTCTACTGCTTGATAATGCACGTGTGAAACTTGTCACTTGCATATGAATCTAATAATCATTTGGATTAATTTTTTAAATGTGATAGATTTTTCCCATCAATTCAAGCCTTGTGGTTGACTTTCTAACTAGCATTGATTTTACTTGCAGTAGGTAAATTTCTAAGGAATCAATCTACGCACCAAAATAATGGGGGAAGGTCGCTAAATAAAAATCACTGCAAGCGCAAAGACACAGATCTTACATGAAAACCTTGAAGCGGGAAAAACTATGGGGAGAGAGGGAGAGAAAGAGGAGAATTTCACTATATCAATTGTGATTACACGTGGGATTCTCTAGTGTGTTAGAGTTTCTGGATTCTGATCATGATCCCTTTCCTCGCTGGGGGATCTCTTATTTATACAGGTTGTATCAAACAGATAAGATTAGGGAGTCCTGCTCAGTTTGAATACTTAAAATCCTTATCTTCATGACGGTTGAGCTGAGTATCTCGGTTTGAATCGAGATAGGGGAGAGTTCAACTTTATCGGATAGTCTGTGCCTTGCTGTGGATAAGAACGAATTGCTCCGAGGGGCAATCTCCTTGTTTGAATGGGGATCAGGCTTTAGAGGTGGAGATCCATAGTAACTAGATTTACTTCCTACTCTAATTATCCGAACCGCTTGGCATTCAATCTAGATGTAAACTCTGGATTAAGTGTCCGGGAAGCGGCCACGTGACGCGTATCCCTTAGGGCCAGATAGACACGTGTCACAATCTCAAGCAGGTCAGAAAGTGACCACTACATTACTATTCCATCAAAATATGTTGGCTTATTCTTCTTATTTATTGTTATTTTACCATTAAGCCAATAAAAAAAAATGACATTCATATTAGACATTGTGCCTAATTTGACATCACAAAAAATATTACTTATTAGTCCATCACATTGCAGTTCAAATTAAGTAATTTCTATGCTGGTATTATTAGTGAGTAATGATTTATAATTGGTAGTTGGTAGTGTAAGAGTCATCATTCTCCCATTTATAGATTAATGTATATGCCTTTATAATGCAACATATAAATATAAAAGAAAAAAAATTCCATCTTTAAAAATAGAAAAAAGGGGAAAATAGGGTAGAGTGGAGTAGAGAGACACCTTATGGAGGCTATTAGATTAAGGGACAGGGATTCGGTAACCTTCTGGCAGCGGCACAAAGCAGAGGGGTAGTTTGTCGGGCGATAGGCATTCACAGTAAGAGATTGATGATCTTGCAGCCGACGGGGTTAGGTTCTTGTGTAGAGTTAACCGCCGGGGAAAGGTCAGGATTGGCAGTTGAGACGACAACGGGCGGGAAGACGACAACGGGCGGGATCAGGTGTTGGATGAGTTGCTGGGAAGATGACCATGGTCGGGGTCGAGAGCGGGTCAGGGTTAGGGCCGAGAGAGAGAGCGAGAGAGAGATAGTAAAAAAGAAGTAAAATCAAGTCAAGTTATACTTACCCTTGATGGTGGGATCCGCGAGTAAAATCTTAAGTCCGGGTTCACCAAGTCAGAACGTAAGCCCTTTGAGTGAGCTAGTTGGCCTAGTATCTAGATCAGGTTCAATTTTTCTCACAAATACGGACACATTTAATATGAATGTCATGTCCGTGTTTCACAAACTCGGACCAGAGATTCATTAAATTTTAGGTTCGGGTTCACCAAATTCAGACCTAAAATTGTGTACATTTACGTCTAGTTCGCCAATTCTGAGCCTGGCATTTATGTTTATCTTACATCCGGGTTTGCCAAACTCGAACAAAAAATTTGCCACTCTGCAGTGTCCTATCGCCACATAGGCAAGACGAAATCGCTCAACGCTTACGTAGCGTGTGCGTGGTTGTAAGAGGTCAATTTTTATAATTAAATTTTAAAGATGTCTTTTTTTAATTAAATCTAGAAAGAGTTTTTTTTTAAAATGCCCTTATTTCTTTTAAGAAAAATTGGCTACATCCGCCTATTTCTTAACATAATTAAAAAAAAACTTAGGTTCATAATTTGTTTGCCCTCGGCTCATCCATGTTAGCAAAAAGCAATTAGTCAGATCAGATCCTTCTTCCCCATATAATTTTGTTTCCCTTTTTACCTTTTTATCAGATCCAAGCATTGTTCTTCATCGCTTGGCCTAAAAAAAGCGTGCTTCTCATTGTAGGTGAGTCTCGCCGCGAGCGGCTTCAGCACCATGGGTTATTCGAACTTAATTTCGAGATGATAAAAGGTTCGAATCAAATTGATCACATAGCAGGGAGAGAGTCAGAGTGAAAAACTGGGTATTTTTATGATGACTGCGATCATGGTCATAGTCCTAATAAAGAATAAAAAATAACTAATTTTTTGTGAGGACTGCGATCATGTCGCAATCCTATAAAGACTCAGAAAAATGAAATTTTTGTAAGAACTGCGATCATGATCACAGTGGTCGCATTCCTAATAAAGATTCAGAAATAGGGCATTTTTGTGAGGAATGCGATCATAATCAGAGTTCTAATAAATACAGAAATAGAGTATTTTGTGAGGACTGCGATCATGGTGCAGTCCTTAGCTTAATACTGCGGGAGGTGGGGGGCATTTAAGTCTTTTTTACCGCTATAAAGCGTGCTCAATAGCGCTTCTACTCTCGACGGTTTGGCACGCGACCCTCAGTAACGCTTTTGCGTTTGACACGTGGGAACAAACTGTTAGCCCAGAGGCCCTTCACTCTAGTTTTGATGATGATTAACTCATATAGTTTTAGTTTACTAATAATCTTGTGTTTAAATAGTTTCAGTGACTGGCCAAGATATTAGTAGGTGTTTAGCTTCAACAAAGGAGTTTTGGAGCTTTCACTTGTAGATTCAAGAGCTCGCGCGTCAAGATCGCATCTAGCACTCGGTTGGAGTCAAGCTCGTTGGATCGTGTTTGGATCGAGTCAGCTTGGAGACAAGAAGACTTCGGTTTGTAATTAGTTTAGTTATTTAGATCTTGTGTAAAGATTAGATAGTATTGATATGCTCAAATTCATATACACACATAAGTTTTTAGTTTATTGGTTTTCGGTTTAACCGATTTTGGATTTCATGTCAAAAATATAGATATATATCTTTCATGTATATTGAATTCTATCCATATGCAATATGCTTCAAAGTTATTTCAATATCATGTTTTTGTATCCATACGAGTTTTGGAGAAAACGGTTTTCCATTTCAAAAATTCAAGTTTGGAAAATACAGATTTTGTGTTTAGGTAAAATTTCAATATCACAAAAATAGTTCAAATTGTTTATAATATGTGTTAAATTTTAGTCACACATATTTGTATTTCAAAGATCTTATAAGAACTTATTTTTTGTGGAATTTATGAGTTTTATGGGATTTTATTGAAGGTAAAAAGACCAAGTTTTAAATCCCTTAAATAGAGTGATCTGGCATTCTGTCGGTCGACCGAGGCAGAAGTCGGTCGACCGGGCGGTCGACCGATGTGCACATACGTGCACAAACATACACAACCACGTTTGGCTAGTGGGCCGGTCGATCGGGCGGTCGACCGTCTAGAGAGCTTTGCTCTCTGGATCTAGAGCGCTGCTATCTAGATTTGGCCCCGTTCGACCGGTCGACCGGCTAGAGAGCACTGCTCTCTGGATCTGGCCACGGTCAACCGGGCGGTCAACCGGTGGCTCAACGGTCAGAAAAATGACCATTGGCTGGTCAATCGGGCGGTCGATGGGAAGGGCAATTTTGCCATTTCCAGACTGCCAACGGATAAATTTTTGAGAAGGTATAAATACCCATCTCTTGGTCTGGTTTCTTTATGGTTTTTAGAGCAAAATTTTTTCATGTTCTTAAGTGTTTTAGCAACAAGTTTTCAAGAGTTTTTTAGGCTAAAAGACTTATCTTTATTTTGTTTTCAAGGGTTGAAAAAATCAAAGAAAAATAGAGTATTTGGGATATTGATTTTGATCTTCATTTCTATCTTATTCTAGTTGTTTTCCCAAGTTATTTTTTTTGTGATTTTTCCAAACACCTTGTATTCTCACACTTGAGCTATCATATCTATCTTATCTATAGGATCTTGTTTTTATGAGAAAATTGTTTTGTGGTCTTTGAGATCACCAAGAGTTGTAACCTTCTTTTTTTTTGTGGGTATCCCTCTTGTGTAGAGGTGATTGTGGAGGAATTTGGTTTGATTGGTATCCCTCTAAGTGAAGAGGTGATTGTTAGAGTGTTGGCTTTGTGCCTTATCCCTCTAGTGTGACGTGATTGTTGTTTGGCTAAGTGCCCATCTCTCTAAGTGTAGAAAAGATTGTTGTTGTGCCTTGCCTCTTGTGTAGAGGTTGTGTTTGTTTTAGAGAGATGTGTATGTTGGCCCAAAGGCCTTCCACCCTAGTTTTGATGATGATTAACTCATGTAGTTATGTTTACTAATAATCTTGTGTTGTTTAAGTTTCAGATCATTAACCAAGATATTAGTTGGTGATTAGCTTCAACAAGGTGTTTAGAAGCTTTTCATGATGATTCCAGGGCCAAAGCTTCAAGATCACACATTGCCTAGCCCATGGATGGAGTTTTGGAGCAAGTCTATTTGAAGATGAAGATCATCAAGAAGACTTAGGTATCCATAGTTTAGATAGTGTGTTTTAGATCCATTTGTAAAGCTTAGTATAGTTGATAAGCTCAAGTGCACAACACACACGTTTCATGATTTGGATTTTGGTTTTCATGGATAGTAGATCAAAACAAGTTTACTTTATTTTTATATATATTAGATATGTTCTAGATATACATACATGCTTTAAAGTTGCTAGACAAACTTATTTTGACTATCCTATTCATGTTTTGGAAAAATCAAGTTTGACAAAAACACAAGTTTTGTTTTTGATAAAATTTGCAAGACTCAAAAATGAATTGAATATGTTGATACATGTCTTGAAACTTTTATCACTTGTTTGAGTTTTGATATAAAATGATAAAAATATTTTTGGTGATTTTTAGAAGTATTAAAAGATTTTTATAAAATATTTTTCCCAAGTTTTCAAACTCAGTTTTCAGGTCCAGGACTCAACCAGTCGACTAAGCCAGGTTATTAGTGACTTGGCTGATGTCCGGTCGACCGGGCCGGTCGACCGGACGTGCACAGATCTGTGCACGTTTGGAGTCACTGGGACGGTCGACCGAGCCGGTCGACCGGGTCTGAGAGCTCTGCTCTCGGGTTGTTTGGGTCGACCGTGCCGGTCGACCGGGATGAGAGCTCTGCTATCTGTTTTTCTGGGTCGACCGGGCCGGTCGACCGCAGTTGCCCAACGGTCATATTTCTGACCGTTGGCGGTCGACCGGGTCGGTCGACCGGCAGCCTGTCAGGCTGCCAGCTCAGCCTAACGGTTAGTTTTCTGATGGGCCTATATAAACCCCATCTCTTTGGGGATTTTGGCCAAGTTTTTTAAGAGGAAAAATTCCAGTTTTCTGAGGTGTTTAAAAGAGTTTTAAAAAGAGTTTGTGGGCTTTAAAACTACTCATCTTCATTATTTTGGGTTTTTGGAAAATCAAAGAAAACTAGGTTTTGGGATTTTGATTTGATCTTGCATTTTCTATCTTTTACAAGAGACTTCCCAATTAGTTTTTCTTTATTGCTTGTTTCCAAAAATACCTAGTTTTCCACACTTGAGCTATCACCTATCCTAATCTATTTAGGATCTTGTTTTTGTGGAAAAGAAAAGAGAGAAAAAGAGAGAGTTTTGAGGTTGTTGTTGTAACCTCTAAGTTATACACCCTTATTCTTGTTGTATCCCTCTTCGGTAGAGGTGATCGGGTGATTGGTTTGTATCCCTCAAGTGTGAGGTGATTGAGATTGGTTGTGAGCCTCTTCGGTAGAGGTGTTGGTTGTTGTTGTATTTGGCTACGGGCCTACCCCTCGGTTGTGAGGTGGTTGTTTGAGAGAGGAGTTAGGTACTCCATTGTTGTAAAAATCCTTCTCGGTGAAGGTTCCCTCGGTGGGAGTCCTCGGTGGACGGTATAGTGGATTGGAAATCCTACACGGTGGTGTAGGCGGGGATGTAGAGTAAGGGTGCTCGAACCTCGAAACATATCATTGTGTTTGCGTTTGATCCACTTGTCTCTAAACTCTCTCTCTTTACATTTGTGCAAAGCATCATACTTCATTCATATCATATTTGCTTGTGTTGAGCATAATTCATCTTGTCATATCATATTTATTTGCTTGTGTTGTGCCTTGCATAATCCATATTGCTATATCCTTGATTGCTTGGCTTGATTGTGTGTGCACATTGCTTGGATTGCTTGTGTGTGTGCCCAACTTATACTCATCCAACAAGAGCTTCACATAGCGCCTCAACCCATTTCAAGGGGAATCAAGGGGAGTTAGTCCAGAGCCTCGCAAGGAGAATTCGGCTACACTTGTTGTATTGTATTAGTTTGTGCATAATGTGCATTAGCTTCCGCATTTAGCGCACTTAGTTTTGCATTTAGTTTTAGATTAGCACTAACACCTATTCACCCCCCTCTAGGTGTTTTTTCAATTGGTATCAGAGCGGGTGCTCCTGATACTTAGGCTTAACCTCCTAGGAGTGAGATCCATTTGCTTGCTAATCTATTGTTTGCATTTGCTTGTTTGCACACATATAGTTTACCATAGCCTTCATGACCCCACCTATGTATGACCCTTCCAACATTCATGTTTGGAAGATTAGGATGACCGTTTATTTACAAACCCTAGGTCATAAAGTTTATCTTGCTATTACCAAGGAATCCTTCCTTAGTGATAGCAATCATATAGGGCCAATGCACAAGCCCTAGAGGCCATTAGAAGCACATTACCTAAAGATTATCTTATGTGTGTTTCTAACATTGATTCCGCCTTTGCAGTGTGGAACAAATTGACAACAACCACCACCACCTCCGAGCTTCAAGTGCAAATTCAAGAAGAGGAATCTAGTGGAGAGTCCGAGTCACAATGCTTCATGGTCCAAGGGAATGACTCCCTTGAGGTACATTCGGAACCCCACTTAGATAATGATGATTGTGCTAGTTTTTCAAATGATTATGTTGATCCTCATGCTTTGAATGAAGAACTTTCTATTGTTTGTGAAAAACTAATAGAAAAATATAATTTGTTGAAAAAGAAAAGTCTAGAAATTGAGAAAGAAAATAAAAGTTTGCATTCTAGATTTGATTGTGTTTTGCAAGAGAAGGTTGAGGTCTATAATGAAAGGGATTCATTGAGATCTCAATTGGAACTTGCACTAAAAGAAAATGATTTTTTAAAAACTAAAAATGATTGCCATGCTATTTTGAAGAAAAATGAAAATTTATCTTCTAAAGTTGATTTTGTTGTAAAAGAAAATAATTCTTTGAAAATAAAAATTGATTCTATTTCAAAGGATTTAGAAATTTGTTTAAAGAAAAATGAAGTTTTGCAAATTAAAATTGATGCACATGTTTGCCATGCTAGTGTAGCTTCATCTAGTCTACCTAATGCATGTACCTCTTCTTCTAGGATTAATGATGTTATTTGTATGTTAAAGAAGAGAGTAGATTGTTTGGGCTCCACTATGAGCCAATGTGCCTTGAACCACACTCGCTTGGAAACCTTGGTTCGAAAGAAATAAGTTCCAACTTTTATGCATGCACACCCTCCACGGCATACACATGCTCCACACGGACACCATCAACACATGTATGCTCATGTGTACACATGTACACATTGTGGCCGAAAAGGCCATCTTGCTAAATTTTGCTATGATCGTTTACATGTTGAGAATTTAGCAAAGAAGTTTGTTTGGGTTAGAGAAGGTACTAACCCCCTTGGACCCAAGAAGATATGGGTACCAAAGACCACCCCTCCTATTATTTTTGATGTAGGTGTGGGCTCTCACATGACGTGAGAGTGATGACACCTTGGAGTGGATGCGTTCCGGACTTAAAGGAAATCAAATGGATGCATCACTTTCAAGTGAAAGTTTGGTGGAGAGGACCACCTTTGTTTTGGAGAACTAGAGCGGTGCCCTCATTGGTTTTGGTATCGAATCTCTAACTCCTTATTTATTGTTTACATGCTTTCCATTTCATTGTTTATAGCATGTTTTTGATGTCTATAGATTAGTATGTAAATACCATGATTATTAGATCCTTGACATACATGTATAGTATTTGAGACACACATGCTTATATGAACCCATTCGTAGTGTTCTCACTTTTGTTTAAGCTATAATGTACATCATGAATCTAATACATGTGAATTTACATAATAATCATGTCTTTGTTTTATCATGATGATTTTTATCTTGTTTTGATACTTCATGTGTTGATTACATGTTTAAATGTTAGTTTTCATTAAGACTAGGTATATATTCGTGCATATAGTGGGCCACAAATAAATTTATATATGTTTGGGCTTGATTGCTTATTTGAACCCATTAGATGTGCTAGTATAGTCTAGTTTTGATGATTCATACATTTAAACTTGTATTCCCATTTTAGATTTGTTTTATGAGTTTTTCACTTCATGTATATGTTTGTATTGCCAAACTCTAAGATATACATGTATACCCCTTGAGTCATTTGCCTTTCATGCAAATCTATATATGGACTCAATTGTGTTTAGGGATATATATGTATACTTATTGTGTTGACAATTCATACATATACCATGAAATGAAATTTGTTTTGATGAAGATTTAGATTTTCTTGATTTTGTGTTTAATTGTTTAACTTCATGTATATGTCTCTCTTGTCCAAACTATTAAATATACATGATTATCCTTTTGAGCCACGTGCCTTCATGCATATACACTTTGTGGACTCGTTGTGTTTTGGATATGTATGTATACTTTAGTTTGTATTAGACATACATATGCCATGAAAGTTAAATAAGTTTTGATGATTTTCGTGTTTTCATGATTAAGGAATAATTGAGCTTAATGAAAAATTTTCATGATTATGATATTCACACTTTATATGTACACTCACTTTTATTGCTTGCTCATGTTTTGTTTTCATGAGTCAAAATTGTGCTTAATTGGTTAGAGTGTTGATTTTCATGTGGATTTCTTATTTCATGAAAAACAATTTCGTTTTATTCCTTACTTGAAGGATTTCGTACTAGTTTAAAAGATTTTCCATTTAACTAGTTACGGTATTCTTCACTATGGTAGTGATTTCACACAAAGCTTATTTTTGAAAACCCCTACCACCTAATGGGAGGTTGGAAGGGAGATCATGGTCATGTATGCTCTAAAATGAAAATCATTTAAAACTTGAACCTTGATTGGGAGGTATTGTAATATGATGTATACACTTGAACTTATTGCTATGACAATTGGTATCATTGAACTCTTTCAATTGGTATCATTTTGATCTTTTTGTATACTCATATGTTTATTGTGTATGTATATTTTTAATTGGTATCATCTATTGGTGATTGGTACTCATTCTATTTCATACATTTTTATTTGTGCTTAAGATATACATTTTTTTCACAAAATCTTGTTTATGCTAGTGCTTGAGTTAGAATTTTGTTTCAATTGATTACTTTTAAATTGGTATCAAGCCCATGCATCTTTTTAGTTGGTATTTCATAAAGGGGGAGAAAATTTAATTTTGTCTTTCAATTGGTGATTCTTCAATTGGTATTTGTTTCCCACTCCCTTACTTTATGATTGAAAATTTCATATTGGTATCATATGTTTAATATGAATATTATTTACAATTGGTATCAAAATTTTGATTAGAAATTCAAAATTTATTATGCTTAATTTCAATTGATATCAAGATGTTTCATGTGTTTTTACTTAAAATTGGTAACTAAATTTTTTTTAAATACAAAAGTTTTGATTTATATTGACTATATGCATATAGATTCATGATGAGTGTATCTTGTATTGAAGAGCTTAACATCTCTTCTTTATGTGGTACACGTGTGTAGGGGGAGTTTCACATCTCCTCTTATTCATTACATAATGTGTGTTATGTGAATTAGGGCTTAACATCCCTCCTTCATGTAATGCATATATGTAGGGAAGCTAACTTAGCGTCTTCCTCTTCATGAATGTATATAGCATATAACATCTATTGATCCTTGTTTATTTTCTATTGATATCAAGATGCTTCATTGACATATTTATCTATTGATATCATGTTGTTTATGGTCACCCCTTATTGACCTTGTTTTTTGTTTTAGACAAAAGGGGGAGAACATTGTTTTATTGTTTGGATTGTTTAACCCCTTCTTGATCTTTTTGTTTGACAAAAAGGGGGAGAAAAATTTGTTTGATTTTATTTTACTTTGTTTACCCCTTTGTTGATGATTGACAAAAAGGGGGAGAATTATTTGAGAGTTTAACATGTTCTTATATATGCATACTTATGTTTTTGCACATATTAAGTTTTATTGGTAAGTATTAAGTTTTTATTGGTATCTAGAGCATCTAGTGTTTTTGTTGTTAATGCTTTATTAATTTAATTGGTTTTTATTGGTATCTAGAGCTTCTAGTGTTTTTGTTGTTAATGCTTTATTAATTTAATTGGTAACTAGAGCTTCTAGAACATGTATTTGTGTTTTATGCATATTGATGCATACATGTTTATGCATACATGTTTATGTACATTCATTTCCATATCTTATTATTTATGTCTATTCATGAGTTAAGGGGGAGCTTCTTTGAAGCTTAACTTTAATCCATGCATATATAACTCCATGAGTTTTGTCATCATCAAAAAGGGGGAGATTGTTGGCCCAAAGGCCTTCCACCCTAGTTTTGATGATGATTAACTCATGTAGTTATGTTTACTAATAATCTTGTGTTGTTTAAGTTTCAGATCATTAACCAAGATATTAGTTGGTGATTAGCTTCAACAAGGTGTTTAGAAGCTTTTCATGATGATTCCAGGGCCAAAACTTCAAGATCACACATTGCCTAACCCATGGATAGAGTTTTGGAGCAAGTCTACTTGAAGATGAAGATCATCAAGAAGACTTAGGTATCCATAGTTTAGATAGTGTGTTTTAGATCCATTTGTAAAGCTTAGTATAGTTGATAAGCTCAAGTGCACAACACACACGTTTCATGATTTGGATTTTGGTTTTCATGGATAGTAGATCAAAACAAGTTTACTTTATTTCTATGTATATTAGATATGTTCTAGATATACATACATACTTTAAAGTTGCTAGACAAACTTATTTTGACTATCCTATTCATGTTTTGGAAAAATCAAGTTTGACAAAAACACAAGTTTTGTTTTTGATAAAATTTGCAAGACTCAAAAATGAATTGAATATGTTGATACATGTCTTGAAACTTTTATCACTTGTTTGAGTTTTGATATAAAATGATAAAAATATTTTTGGTGATTTTTAGAAGTATTAAAAGATTTTTATAAAATATTTTCCCCAAGTTTTCAAACTCAGTTTTCAGGTCCAGGACTCAACCAGTCGACTAAGCCAGGTTATTAGTCGACTTGGCTGATGTCCGGTCGACCGGGCCGGTCGACCGGACGTGCACAGATCTGTGCACGTTTGGAGTCACTGGGACGGTTGACCGAGCCGGTCGACCGGGTCTGAGAGCTCTGCTCTCGGGTTGTTTGGGTCGACCGTGCCGGTCGACCGGGATGAGAGCTCTGCTATCTGTTTTTCTGGGTCGACTGGGCCGGTCGACCGCAGTTGCCCAACGGTCATATTTCTGACCGTTGGCGGTCGACCGGGTCGGTCGACCGGCAGCCTGTCAGGCTGCCAGCTCAGCCTAATGGCTAGTTTTCTGATGGGCCTATATAAACCCCATCTCTTTGGGGATTTTGGCCAAGTTTTTTAAGAGGAAAAATTTCAGTTTTCTGAGGTGTTTAAAAGAGTTTTAAAAAGAGTTTGTGGGCTTTAAAACTACTCATCTTCATTATTTTGGGTTTTTGGAAAATCAAAGAAAACTAGGTTTTGGGATTTTGATTTGATCTTGCATTTTCTTTCTTTTACAAGAGACTTCCCAATTAGTTTTTCTTTGTTGCTTGTTTCCAAAAACACCTAGTTTTCCACACTTGAGCTATCACCTATCCTAATCTATTTAGGATCTTGTTTTTATGGAAAAAAAAAGAGAGAAAAAAGAGAGAGTTTTGAGGTTGTTGTTGTAACCTCTAAGTTGTACACCCTTATTCTTGTTGTATCTGAAAAACACCTAGAGGGGGGGTGAATAGGTGTGATTGCTAATCTTAAAAATTTTAACTCTCTAAATGCGGAACCTAAAACAAGTGAGGCTCAACTTAGTACAATTCAACAAGTGTAGCCGAATTCCTCTTGCGAGGCTCTGGACTAAACTCCTCTTGATTCCCCTTGATATGGGTTGAGGCGCTATGTGAAGCTCTTGTTGGATGAGTACGGGATTGGCACACACAAGTATGAAATGAATGATATGAAGAATGATGCAAACACAATGATATATGGCAAGAATTACAAACAAGCAAATAGTAGCACAAGAGAATTAAACAATATCACAAGTATGCAATAGAAAGCAATAAGGAGGTATTGAAAAGTAAAGCAAGAATTAGACGCAAAGGCAATCTCAAACAAAGTGATTTGTTTCGAGGTTCGAGCCACCGCTCTACTCCCCGCCTTCACCTCCGTGAAGGGTTTCCACTATCCACCGAGGACGCCTTTACAATTTGGTCTACCGAAGACCGAGCACCGAGCTCCACCGAGTACAAAGGACCTCTACCGAAGAGGTTGCTCCACAAGGAAAGGATTACAAGAACCAAGTGATCACAACAAGATCACTACACTTTTTCTCAAACTCTTTTACAAACACTCTCACTTCTATTACAACTTCACTATAGAATGAGTATAGGATTTTTGGCTCTATGAAGTGTGGTGAGAAAAACTTCAGTTGTAGAGTGATATTAGTAATCAAACACAACTGAAAAACAAGCTCAAAAAGAATTGGAATGAAAGCTTTAAACTCTTTTCTTTTCTCTTTTGAAAACAACACAAACTTGAGGATTTTTCTTAGTGATGTGCAAGAGAGACTTCTCCTCTATTTATAGGGTTAGAAAATAGGTTAAAAACAATTTCTTTACACCTAATTTGACCTGCAAAAGCTCCCCAACAACTCTCCAAAAATCTGTTAAAGCTGGAAACAAAAACAGTTTTTCAGAATAGCCCAAAGAGGAAAGAGCCGTTAGGCTATAGCAGGCTTGGCGGTCGACCGGTCCGGTCGACCGCAAGGCCAGCTGCAAAGAGCCGTTGGCTCTCGGTCGACCGGTCCGGTCGACCGTCCCAAAAGAGGAAACACAGTTTCCTTCTTCCGGTCGACCGGTCCGGTCGACCGAAACAAACTGTGAGCAATTTGCTCTCCGTCGGTCGACCGGTCCGGTCGACCGACAGACATGCACAAACAGTGCATGTCCAGACACATCGCCGGTCGACCGGGCCGGTCGGCCGGAGTTGCCTGAAACTGAAAAACTGGGCTGATTTTTTGAGTTAGAAAAATTTTGAGAAATATTTTAAAAATACATATAGCTAAGTATTATGCAGAAAATAGTTTATACACATGTTTTATACAAGATTTTCAAGATATAAAGCTTTTGGTACATGTATATATAAACTAAGGCATAAAACTTAGAAATAACCATTTTTAAAACATAGGAAATATATGAAACAAGTGTGTGTGCAGATCCTAGAGCCAAATTTCATATACTCAAACTTTAACATTCTATTTCTTACAAAGTTTCTAAGGACTTCAAGATCTTCAATAGGCTTCTTTATATAATCTTCAACACTTGTTCCTTGAGCGCAATTGGAGTTGACTTGAGTCCAAATCCTTGTATTTGTGAGAGAAGACTTCTAGAATGAATAGAAATTTGAAACACACTTAAACAACAAATGTTATTAGTACAAATAACTAATATGTTTTGTAATCATCAAAATATACTAATCATGGGTGATTGTAACCTTGGGCCAACAATCTTCCCCTTTTTGATGATGACAAAACATATAGGTTATTTAAATAAACATGGAAGAGGAGTTTGAAAAACTCCCCCTCAAATAATGCTATGTATAAAAAATTGGACTATTGAAAGCACAATACATAAAGCATTCAATGTACAAAAGTTTTGTCAAAAACTTAAATAAACAAACTTTCTTTTTCTACATAAAATAATATCAAAACTAAATATCAAACTAAACTTATTCTCCCCCTTTTTGTCATACATCAAAAAGGGTTAAAATACCAATTGAAAAAATTTTATTTTTAAGAATCCATAATGCAAACATTCAACTCACCACAAATAAATGAAAATCTAGCATAGTCTAATGGTTTAGTAAAAATATCGGCAAGTTGAAAATCGGTAGAAACATATTCAATAACAATATCACCTTTCTCATAATGATCTCTAAGAAAGTGATACCTAATGTCAATGTGTTTGGTTTTACTATGTTGATTTGCATTCTTTGTCATGTGAATAGTACTAGTATTATCACAAAATATTTTAACATGATCAAAGTGTAAATCATAGTCAAGGAGAGTATGTTTCATCCAAAGAACTTGTGCACAACAAGCTCCGGCTGCAACATACTCCGCCTCGGCGGTTGAAAGGGCTACCGAATTTTGCATTTTGGAAGACCAAGATACAAGACAATTACCTAAGAATTGACATGTTCCACTTGTGCTCTTCCTATCTACCCTACAACCCGCATAGTCGGCATCCGAAAAACTCTTCATTTCAAATAATCCGGTTTTAGGATACCATAAACCCATTTCAATAGTGCCCTTAAGGTATCTAATTATGCGTTTAATCGCAATTATGTGAGACTCTTTAGGACAAGATTGAAAACGTGCACAAAGACAAACGGAAAACATGATATCCGGCCTACTAGCCTTCAAATAAAGCAAACTACCAATCATGCTACGATATAATTTAATGTCTACACTTTTACCTTTTTCATCCTTGTCAAGCTTTGTAGTTGTTGCCATGGGAGTTTTGCTTACTTTCGATCCTTCAAGCCCAAACCTTTTGATTAGTTCCTTTGTGTACTTGGCTTGATTGATGAAGATCCCATCTTTCTTTTGCTTGATTTGGAGTCCAAGGAAATAGTTGAGTTCCCCCATCATAGACATTTCGAATTCATCCTTCATGCATGACTCAAAAGCTTTGCAAAGAGATTCATTAGTAGAACCAAAAATAATATCATCCACATAAATTTGCACAATAAGAATATCCTTTTCTACATGTTTTGTAAACAAAGTTGTGTCAATTTTACCTTTCTTAAAACCATTTGAAATCAAAAATGAAGAAAGTCTTTCAAACCAAGCCCTAGGGGCTTGTTTTAAACCATAAAGAGCTTTATCTAATTTAAAAACAAAATCCGAATGTGTAGGATCAACAAACCCGGGGGGTTGTTCAACATACACCTCCTCTTCAATAAATCCATTTAGAAAAGCACTTTTAACATCCATTTGAAATAATTTGAAATCTTTATATGAGGCAAATGCTAGTGTCATCCATATGGCTTCAAGCCGTGCTACGGGTGCAAAGGTTTCTTCAAAATCGATCCCTTCGATTTGAGTGTAACCTTGGGCAACTAACCTAGCCTTGTTTCTAACTACATTACCCGATTCATCCAACTTGTTCTTAAAGATCCACTTAGTACCAATTGTTGGTCTATCGTGGGGCCTAGGAACAAGGTGCCAAACTTGGTTGCGCTCAAATTGATTGAGCTCCTCTTGCATGGCTAGCAACCAATATGAATCGGCCTCGGCTTCGAGGACATTTTTGGGTTCAATATGAGAAATGAATGCATAGTTACCACAATAGTCATGAAGTCTAGAGCGAGTAGTTACCCCTTTTGATACTTCACCTATGACGAGGTCCTTGGGATGATGTGGATTGTATCTCCAATCCTTTGGTAGTGGTTGAGTAGGCTCCACCTCATGTGTTTGATTTTCATTTCCGTGTGCCTCTTCCACCTTAGCTTCGCTTCCTTCATCATCCTTTGGTTTGTCTCCCATAGTAGAAGCATCCTCCAAGGTCACTTTCTCCAAACCTTCATCCAATGCATCTATTTCTACAACATTCTTAACAAACTTGTTAGATTCCTCAAACTTAACATGAATAGACTCTTCAATAGTCAATGATGATCTAATGAAAACTCTATAAGCCTTACTAGTGTTTGAGTAACCTACAAAAATAGCCTCATAAGATCTAGCATCAAACTTTCCTAAATTATCTTTTGTGTTAAAACAAAGCATTTGCAACCAAAAACTTTAAAATAGGAAACATTAGGTTTTCTAGAAAAATACATTTCAAAAGAAGTTTTAGTAGTATTTTTACACAAGAAAACACGATTTGATATATAGCATGATGTATTTACGGCCTCGGCCCACAAATAATGTGGTAGACCATATTCACTTAGCATTGTCCTAGCCATCTCTTATAATGTTCTATTTTTCGTTCAACTACTCCATTTTGTTGTGGAGTTCTAGGACAAGAAAGTTCATACTTTATTCCATGTTCATCACAAAAAGTGGTAAAGGGTTGGTTAATGAATTCACCTCCTCTATCACTTCTTATTCTCAAAATCGAAACATCTTTTTCTTTTTCAACTCTTTTCTTAAAAGTTTGAAAATAAGAAAATGCTTGGCTTTTATGTTCAAGAAAGAAAACCCAAGTAAACCTTGAAAAGTCATCAACCAAAACATAAGCAAATCTATTCCCACTTAGACTTTTGGTTTGTGTAGGGCCAAAAAGATCCATATGGATTAACTCCAAAGGACGTGATGTCATGATATCCTTAATTGACTTGAAAGAAGACTTAGTTTGTTTCCCAAATTGATATGCGTCACAAACTCGGTCCTTTTCAAAATTCAAGTAAGGAATACCTTTCACCATTTCCTTTGTGTTTAACCTCGAAATGTGATCAAAAGAAATATGCCCTAATCTCCTATGCCACAACCAAGAGTCATCATCGAGGGCTTTCAAACAAGTAATATTACAAGACATATTTAACATATCAATCATATAAACATTACTTTCACGAAAACCGGAAAATACACAAACATTAGAAGTTCTATCAATTACTTTACAAGCAACATTATCAAAAACAATATCAAAACCTTTATCACAAAGTTGACTAACACTCAAGAGATTATGCTTGAGGCCATCAACTAAAACTACATTTTCAATTAAAGGAGAGGTGCCAAGTTTTACATTACCAATACCGATGATTTTACCCTTGGCGTCATCTCCGAAGGTGACGGTGCCACCTTCATGATATCTTGATAGGGTTGCAAAGTTGTTGATGTCCCAAGTCATGTGCCTTGAGCAACCGCTATCAAGATACCACAATCCTCTACGTCGTTGGGATTTAGAAAGTACCTACATCATTTAACATAATTGTTGATTTTGGTACCCAAACTTTCTTGGGTCCTTTAAAGTTAGTGCCTCGAACCCAAACATTATGACGTGAAACGTTTAATCTATCATAGCAAAAATTGGCTAAGTGCCCTTTCCGTCCACAATGTGAACATGAGAACACTCTACCATACATGAATGCATGATGTGTATGTGTAGTGTGAGCATGTTTTGGGGTTTTGCCATGTTGTTTAGGTTGTGTAGCATGAACATGAACATGAGCATTTTTCTTTGGGGCTTGTTTCTTAGGAAACATAGCCTCAATTTTCTTCTTGTTAAACTCACAATCTTTCAAAACAACACTTAATGAGTCTAATCTTTCCTTAAGCATAGTAACTTCATTTGAATCAATTAGTGGGGCCTTACCTTTGCAAGAAATCTTATATTTTTCAAAATCATTTTTGGTAGTGGCCAAAGTGGAAACCAAATCATCTTTTTCCTTTGTAAGAGTAAAAACTTGAAGACTTAAAGATTCATTATCCTTTTTCATTTTAAGATACTTTTTCTTTAAGAAATCATAGTTTTGTGATAACTCAACAAAAGTCTCTTCTAACACATCCATAAAAAGTTCATTATCATGAGAAGGGGAAGAGGTTACCTTACTTGTGCCTTCATTAGCCATGAAGCACATGTTGGCGGTGTCTATTTCTTCCTCGGATTCGGTCTCCGAATCCCAAGTTGCCTTCATAGCCTTCTTCTTGTAAGGCTTCTTTGAAGTGGAGGGCTTAGCTTTGTCCGGACACTCCGTCACAATGTGTCCGGGCTTTTGGCAATTGAAACAAGTGATCCTTCTTCCTTCTTTGCCTCCTTGCCATCTTCTTCTACCTTGGTACTTCGCCTTGTTGTACATCCTCCGGACATTCTTAACAAGGAGTGAGAGCTCCTCATCATCTTCTTCTTCATCGTCTTCATCGGAGTGTGTAGCTTGACTCTTGAAGGCGATAGTCTTCTTTTTGGAAGGAGCCATATCCTCCCTTGCTTTCCTTTCCATCTCATGGGTTTTGAGGTTCCCAATGAGACCTATAAGCTCCATCTCTTCATTGTCATTGAGTTCCTTCAAGGTTGTTGCTTTAACTTCCCATGAAGGAGGAAGAGCACGGATGATCTTCCTTACTCTTTGATCATTGTTGATATCTTCACCTAAAGAAGAGAGTCCATTAGTAATCTTGGTAAATCTTGTAACCATATCATCTATGGTTTCATTTTCTTGCATGCTAAATGTTTCATATTGGGACCGAAGAAGGTCAATCTTAGCCTTCTTTACTTGTGAGGTCCCCTCATGAGTGACTATCAAGTGTGACCAAATCTCATATGCGGATTTGCAATGGATAACCCTAGAAATGTCATCATCATTAAGGGCTTGTAGAAGTGCATAGTGAGCTTTGGCATTGGCATCGAATTCCTTAGTCTCTATTTCGGACCAAGTGGATTCATCACCGGGGGGTACACTAAAGGACTTAGTCACGGCTTTTGCAACTCGGCTACCTAGAGATTGCAAAAACACGGTCATCTTAACTTTTCATATGGGAAAGTTAAGTCCATCAAACTTAGGAGGGGTCTTAATTCCATCGGCCATTTTTACTATATGAATGTGAATGAAATGATTAGCAAATTAGGATCTTCTCTAAGGTTGTTAAACCAAATCCTAGAGTCCAAGCTCTGATACCAATTGAAAAACACCTAGAGGGGGGGTGAATAGGTGTGATTGCTAATCTTAAAAATTTTAACTCTCTAAATGCGGAACCTAAAACAAGTGAGGCTCAACTTAGTACAATTCAACAAGTGTAGCCGAATTCCTCTTGCGAGGCTCTGGACTAAACTCCTCTTGATTCCCCTTGATATGGGTTGAGGCGCTATGTGAAGCTCTTGTTGGATGAGTACGGGATTGGCACACACAAGTATGAAATGAATGATATGAAGAATGATGCAAACACAATGATATATGGCAAGAATTACAAGCAAGCAAATAGTAGCACAAGAGAATTAAACAATATCACAAGTATGCAATAGAAAGCAATAAGGAGGTATTGAAAAGTAAAGTAAGAATTAGACGCAAAGGCAATCGCAAACAAAGTGATTTGTTTCGAGGTTCGAGCCACCGCTCTACTCCCCGCCTTCACCTCCGTGAAGGGTTTCCACTATCCACCGAGGACGCCTTTACAATTTGGTCTACCGAAGACCGAGCACCGAGCTCCACCGAGTACAAAGGACCTCTACCGAAGAGGTTGCTCCACAAGGAAAGGATTACAAGAACCAAGTGATCACAACAAGATCACTACACTTTTTCTCAAACTCTTTTACAAACACTCTCACTTCTATTACAACTTCACTATAGAATGAGTATAGGATTTTTGGCTCTATGAAGTGTGGTGAGAAAAACTTCAGTTGTAGAGTGATATTAGTAATCAAACACAACTGAAAAACAAGCTCAAAAAGAATTGGAATGAAAGCTTTAAACTCTTTTCTTTTCTCTTTTGAAAACAACACAAACTTGAGGATTTTTCTTAGTGATGTGCAAGAGAGACTTCTCCTCTATTTATAGGGTTAGAAAATAGGTTAAAAATAATTTCTTTACACCTAATTTGACCTGCAAAAGCTCCCCAACAACTCTCCAAAAATCTGTTAAAGCTGAAAACAAAAACAGTTTTTCAGAATAGCCCAAAGAGGAAAGAGCCGTTAGGCTATAGCAGGCTTGGCGGTCGACCGGTCCGGTCGACCGCAAGGCCAGCTGCAAAGAGCCGTTGGCTCTCGGTCGACCGGTCCGGTCGACCGAAACAAACTGTGAGCAATTTGCTCTCCGTCGGTCGACCGGTCCGGTCGACCGACAGACATGCACAAACAGTGCATGTCCAGACACATCGCCGGTCGACCGGGCCGGTCGGCCGGAGTTGCCTGAAACTGAAAAACTGGGCTGATTTTTGAGTTAGAAAAATTTTGAGAAATATTTTAAAAATACATATAGCTAAGTATTATGCAGAAAATAGTTTATACACATGTTTTATACAAGATTTTCAAGATATAAAGCTTTTGGTACATGCATATATAAACTAAGGCATAAAACTTAGAAATAACCATTTTTAAAACATAGGAAATATATGAAACAAGTGTGTGTGCAGATCCTAGAGCCAAATTTCATATACTCAAACTTTAACATTCTATTTCTTACAAAGTTTCTAAGGACTTCAAGATCTTCAATAGGCTTCTTTATATAATCTTCAACACTTGTTCCTTGAGCGCAATTGGAGTTGACTTGAGTCCAAATCCTTGTATTTGTGAGAGAAGACTTCTAGAATGAATAGAAATCTAAAACACACTTAAACAACAAATGTTATTAGTACAAATAACTAATATGTTTTGTAATCATCAAAATACACTAATCATGGGTGATTGTAACCTTGGGCCAACAGTATCCCTCTTCGGTAGAGGTGATCGGGTGATTGTTTGTATCCCTCAAGTGTGAGGTGATTGAGATTGGTTGTGAGCCTCTTCGGTAGAGGTGTTGGTTGTTGTTGTTGTATTTGGCTACGGGCCTACCCTCGGTTGTGAGGTGGTTGTTTGAGAGAGGAGTTAGGTACTCCATTGTTGTAAAAATCCTTCTCGGTGAAGGTTCCCTCGGTGGGAGTCCTCGGTGGACGGTATAGTGGATTGGAAATCCTACACGGTGGTGTAGGCGGGGATGTAGAGCAAGGGTGCTCGAACCTCGAAACATATCATTGTGTTTGCGTTTGATCCACTTGTCTCTAAACTCTCTCTCTTTACATTTGTGCAAAGCATCATACTTCATTCATATCATATTTGCTTGTGTTGAGCATAATTCATCTTGTCATATCATATTTATTTGCTTGTGTTGTGCCTTGCATAATCCATATTGCTATATCCTTGATTGCTTGGCTTGATTGTGTGTGCACATTGCTTGGATTGCTTGTGTGTGTGTGCCCAACTTATACTCATCCAACAAGAGCTTCACATAGCGCCTCAACCCATTTCAAGGGGAATCAAGGGGAGTTAGTCCAGAGCCTCGCAAGGGGAATTCGGCTACACTTGTTGTATTGTATTAGTTTGTGCATAATGTGCATTAGCTTCCGCATTTAGCGCACTTAGTTTTGCATTTAGTTTTAGATTAGCACTAACATCTATTCACCCCCCCTCTAGGTATTTTTTCAGTGTACTCCTAGTTGTATTTACCCAAATTCTCAGTGGAGGTTCCTTGTGTGGGAAGTCCTGTGTGGACGTTATAGTGAAAATCCTTCTTTGTAAAGGCGAGGACGTAGAGCTGGGTGCTCGTACCTCGAAACATATCTTGGTGTTTGCGTTTGATCCATTATCTCTAAACTCTCTATCTCTTTTATACCTTACGTTATTTCATATTGTTCATATCATACATATGTGCTTGGTATTGATTGTGTGCGCCCATACTTGTGTTAAACCAAGAGAGCTTCATATAGCACCTCAACTCTTATTTAGAGGAATTTAGAGGAGATAGTCCAGAGCCCATCGCTGGGAATTAGGCTATACTTTTTGGTTGCACTAAGTGTATTGCAATTAGTTTTTTAAATCCGCATCATTTGTCATTAGATTAGCCATACACCTATTCACCCTCCTCTAGGTGTACTTTCACAAACCCTTCCTTTAAAAAAGAAGGCGACTGAAGTGAATTAAATTTTGTGAGTGAGTTTTTTCTCGATTACAGTTTGACATAGGTGACTGAAACGAAATCCCTTTTTTATTTATTTTTCTCCTTGTTTTTTTTTTAAAATTTTCTTCTCTTTTTTGAATATTATTCTACTTTTTTTTTTTTGAAGTTTTTTATTTTATTTCTTCCTCGTTCTTTCACATCTTTTCTTTCTAGATTTTTTTTTCTTTTCTTTCAAAATTTTATTTTTATTTTCCCTTTTTATTGAGATCTATTCTATATTTCTAATCTGTCTTTTCTTGTTTAGAGATTTTTCTTTTCTTGCTTTCATTGATTATTATTTTTTTCAAATTCAATTATTTTTTTGTTGGAAATAGATATATCTTATGTAGAATAGATAATTATAGTTTTTTCTGAATTAAAAAAACTATTAAAAAGATATCCATATCAAATTAGATAGTAAAATTAAAAAAGAGAGTTTACATGGATGGCACGGCACGTGCACTTTCTTATAAAGGTAAAAAAAAAAAGATTTTAGAAAAAGGTTCTCATGATTATATAAATGGTTAATTTCATCCTCAATATCATTAATCAAAACTAACCAAAGGGAGGTTTTCTTTCGTGACTCATATAAAAACTCTGTCCGTCCATCCGTCTTCACCCCCTCTTTCTCTCTCTCAACTCTTTCTCCTTCCTCTCTCCTCTCCTCTTCCTCGTGACTGATCGGTCGGTTTCCCATCAATACTGACGGTATGCTAGTACTAATCAAAACCGACCGAAGGGAGGTTCTCTCTTGTGACTCATATAGAAATTTTGTCCGTCGTCTGTCTTCACCCTCCTTTTTCTTATTCTCTCAACCCCCTCTCCTTCTTCCTCCTTTTTCTTCCTCTCCCCCTCCCCCTCTGCGCCCCAACTGAACGGTCGGTTTCCTACCGACAATAACGGTATACTAGTTAAAATCGATGGAAAGAAGACTTCCTCCCGTGAGTCCTTCACGAATTTTGTCCGTCCGTTCGTCTTCAGCCGAGAGAGAGCCCCTCCTCCTCCCCTCAACGTCCGCCCCCGTCTCCGCCACTCCGTCGGTCGATTTTCACCGCCGACAGAGCGGTATACTAGTAATTGACGATTTCCACCGCCAACCGAGCGTATACTAGTAATTGACAATGCGAGGGGGGTTATTTGTAATGCTCGCCGTAATTGAGGGGGTTATCAGTAATTACCCGAGAATGTATCGTCCTCGTGCAACGCCAGACTGCAACGATTTTAACTCTGAATCTCAGAAAGATTCTGGGCTTCTCTTTTACCCCAACGAGAACTTGAGAGAAGCCAACAACAACAATAAGAGCAGAAACCCCTGAAGCGGCAGAGATTTCTTCTAGGGTTTCTCCTTGCAAAAATCGATCCGCTTCGTTCTGAGCCTCTGACTGTTATAGGGTTTTCTTTGACCAAACAGTGCGCTCGATCGAATCCCAATTGTCTGAATTGGGACAAAGGTAAGATACTTTTCCTCTTTTTTGCTAGAACTCGATTGTTTTCGGTCCTTTCGGTTAGGAATCATACTTTGAAAGCAGGGAATAATTGATCAGCTTCATTTTGTTTAAATTTAATTTGTTATTTCTTCTATAAAATAAGAATTCTGCTGTTTCTGGGTGATCCTTAGAGATTTTTGGCTTCTCTTGATTCTGATGTTAGATTATTTTGGTAATTTTTTTAATTGAAGAGTTGGGTACAACGGTTGATCCAGAAAATTAATTCAATTTTGCCCCCATGGTTCATATGAGTTTTCTATTCTCTCAGAAGTGTTTACTGGGATAGTGAATTTTACTCGGGGAGTTGTGGATTTAATGCGATTGGAGAATTTAATTGTATCTGACGTTTTGTTTATACTTCAAAAACTGCTTGGGCAATTGAAATCTTTCATTTTAATTATATTCTAAAGAACATATCTTTTCGCTCATCTTTATATACTTGGTTTTCTTCGGAGGGATCGAATTTATAGTTTCCACTATTTTTCATTGTGCATGCTTTGTTATTCACTTCAATTAGTAAAAGTCTACTATTGTTGGTTTCTAATCGATACCAAGATCTGGCAGACCATTATCATTCTTCCAAAAGGTCTCCTTGTGATAACTAGAGACTTAGTATCACACGGGAAGAATCCAACAAAGGATGGCAGAATTTCTCGATCTTGAGTCTCAAGATGGGGTTAGAATGACTTGGAATGTCTTCCCTGGCACGAAACAAGAAGCAACAAGCTGTGTCATCCCTGTTGCATCCATCTATACCCCACTGAAGCCCATCCCAAACGTCCCTGTCCTCCCATATTCCCCGCTTCGCTGCCGGATATGCCGGTCCATTCTCAATCCCTTCTCCATTGTTGACTACATTGCAAAGATTTGGATCTGCCCATTCTGCTATCAGCGCAACCACTTCCCACAACACTACGCGTCCATTTCTGAAGATAACCTCCCTGCTGAGCTGTACCCTCATTACACAACGATTGAGTATGAGTCCTCCCCAGACACTGGTCCTTCGGTGCCCCCAGTGTTCCTCTTTGTGCTTGATACCTGTATAATTGAGGAGGAAATTGGGTTTTTGAAGTCTGCAATTGCCCAAGCCATCGAGCTGCTTCCTGAAAAGTCCCTTGTTGGGTTGATAACCTTTGGGACCTATGTGCAGGTTTGTTAAGTTCACCTTTGACATTTTCTTTGTAGAAGGTTGTTATTTTTGAGCAATGCAGAACACTTTTATCTGTGCAGGTCCATGAGTTAGGCTTTGGACAGATGCCAAAGTCATACGTATTCAAGGGGTCGAAAGAGGTCACAAAGGAGCAAATTCTAGATCAAATGAACTTCTTTTCACGGAAGCCAAGGCCGCCTGTAGGAGTGATTGCCGGCACCCGGGATGGCCTCTCAGCAGAGAGCATTGCTAGGTTCCTATTACCTGCGTCCGAGTGCGAATTCGTCCTGATTTCAGTTAAGTTTCCCATATCTTTTCTTTTGGCATATAGCCATAATATAAATTGAAGAAATACTAAAATATTTTCTACTTATGAAGGAATGACACAGTTTTCTTATTATTAAGTTGATTAGGTTTCAACATGAAGGCAGTTTTTTTCTTACTATTGAGTTGAATAAGTTTCAACATGATTTCACCTGAAAGATCCAAGTAGAACGTGGTAATGTCAATATATGTTTTGGAAGCTATTTGTATTTTGCCTACTATTCTTTAAAATCTTTTCAAGTTCTAGGCCAAGATTTCCACCATTTTATCTAATTGTACCTCAAGATCATACAAGAAGGTAGTCAATTAGGCGACACAAGTTATGTGGTGACTAGATAAGAACAAACAGACACAAATGTTCAATGTACCATTGATTTTAGTTGTTTACTTCGCTCTTTTGAAGACTGATACCATCTTGCAACATTATCTATTTCCATTATGTCTCATAATTTAGTTTTTTGATAGGTTCTGGAGGAACTTCAGAAAGATCCCTGGCCTGTCCCAGCAGATCAACGTGCATCACGATGCACCAGCACAGCATTAAGCATAGCAGCTAGTTTGTTAGGTGTTTGTGTTCCTGGTTCTGGGGCAAGAATTATGGCCTTCGTTGGCGGTCCATCAACTGAGGGAGTTGGCTCGGTAAGTTCCATGACGTTTTAATCTATAACTGAATTGTTACTTTGCCACCTCAGTTTGCGCAAATGTGGTATTCAAAGTTTTCCTTTCTGAAGAAACAATTTTTACGTCGTCCCCGTGGCGGTATTGGACATAAACAGTTTGATGTTATTAGTTCAGCCAATAATTTGGCTGTGCACACAAGGAGAATCAATTGAAATATAGAAACCATGTGCGCAGTCAATTAACTGGCCTCCAAACCATGTTTTTTATTACACACATTGAGGATAAATGAGCGAGAACCAGTTTAGGTGGTTTGGACATTTGACTTTTAAGTGCGCCTGTTAGGATGAATGTAGTTGATGGATCAAGAAGGCTAGGGTAAATAAAATGGACACTGATGAAGGAGATTAAGAGAATATGGTAGCTGTTAATTTAAGAGAGGAGATGTCTCTATCAGAACTGAATGGATGAAAGCAATGCCTGTACCCAACCCCAAAGATCTGGGATAAAGATTGTTGTTGTTGTTCTTGTCATTATTGAATTGAGAAAAGAGTGGTATGGAGCTTTCTAAAATCATGAGTTTGGGGGGGGGGGGGGTGTTTTTTTTTCTTCCTTTTTCTTTATATAAAATCTATAAAAACTAGGTGCACTAGCCAATGAACTAGCCTCCAAGCTTTTAATGATTAAGAAAAGAGACAGAGGCAGCTTTTTAAATCATGAGAGGGCAGGAGGGAGGTTAAAGTCTATTTTTGTTGTTATTCTTTGCAAAGGTCTGGTAACTGACATAATGTTTCTAAAATGTGATATTGCTGGAAAAAGGCATATGCATAATGGTTACGTCTTTTTCCTTTATTTATTTCAATATAATCATTAGTGGCTTACAATTCATCCCCAAGTTCATTTTTGTAGTAAATGGAACTATAGTTATTATGGCATTGAATTAATTTGATGTTGTTAATAATTGGATTGTTATCTTTTTATACTTTTGACAGCTTTTCAAATGTTTTTATTTCCATTCTTTGTCACCTCTGCAGATTGTTTCCAGGAGTTTGTCTGAGCCTATTCGTTCTCACAAGGACTTGGATAAAGGATCCACTCCACTTTATAGCAAAGCTGTCAAGTTTTATGAGGGGCTCTCAAAACAACTTGTACATCAAGGACATGTGTTAGATGTGTTTGCATGTGCACTTGACCAGGTTTGAGTCCAACATATTTCCGGACAATATCTACAGCATTAAGAGTGTGTGTAATACATGTGCTTCCATTAGCATTCCACAACTATGTGATTGTTACTTGGCATGCTGGCCTGGAATATGTTCTGCATAGTTCTCTTGTTGAATTCTTCTTCAGTACTGTCTAATGGCAACTCTTAGGCTCTCTATATCTGTACTTCAATATTTCTTTCATGCCAAGCAGCTCATTTTAGAGTAGGAGTGCATCTGGAGTCATTATGCATTTGTTCAGTATCATATTTGAAGTTTATATTTTGTCTATGTTTTAAAACTATTACTGTAGCTAATGAGGAAGGTTGATTTTGGCTTGCTGTTATTTTGCTTGTTGTTAGGCATCACATCCTTTAGCAGAATGATTTAGAGTTTTCATGAACATCAAAAGAAACAGCGGTTAATTATTGATCTTGCATATTGTAGTCTTGTTTGCTTGTAGAGATATTTAATTTGCAAGGATAGAAAACACTGAGCGGAGACTTACATTGTTTGGCCAAAAAGCTCTCTATCTCATCAATAAGGTAGGATCAATCAAAGTTTCAGAACATTTAAAAAGGCAACATTGAATGCAATATCATACTTTGAGCTGGTGGCAAGTTAATCTGGAAGGGAAATGCTGGTATGAAACCTACAACCAGTTGGCTTTTAGTAGATTTGTTGTTGTGATCCATAAACATGCAGGATTCTGAATGATGGTTAATTATGTGGGCGGCTAGAGGGCTGTCAACTCCTAGTGCTAGCTGGGTATCTAGGAGGCCATGGTATTACAGCATATTAAAGAAAAAAGTGTTAAAAAAAAAAAAAAAAACACAAAAACAGTGAGGTAAGATGAGAGTCATAAAATCAGGGCAAAACTTGAAAATAGGAAATCACACTCTCATTTACTCTTTTTGAAGTAGATTCTGATGCAAATCAAATCTCAGTTGAAGAAAGCAAGACCAATATCATCACCACAACATTTTTTTCTAAAAATGGGATCAGCTATGATGCAACATTCTGTATTAGGAAGACCCACAAAGGATCAATCAAACCTTAAGATCAGCTGCCAACCTAATGCTAACTAAGTTTATTATTAAAAAAGTATTAACAAAGTTACATTATCATCATCACGTCTTTTGCCTGTCAAAATGGGGTCAGCTACGAAGCAACATTTTATGTTGGGATGACCTGGGAGAAGGATTAACCAAACCTTAATTTGCCTGTTAACCTGATGTCAACCTATGAGGTGGTGCGGAATTCCATGGTGAAGAAAGTATTGCAAGTAAGAGATTTGCGGCAAAATCGAGAAGGGTGGCGAAGCCTACATCATCATTGTGCAGTGTTATGCAACCAGGGACCAAGCCTCCACTCTTCAAGATTAATGATTATTCTAGTGGAAGGAGAAGATGAAAAAAATTTGGTATAGAGAATTGCATTTGTCTATTAGGTACAATATACTAATGATCTAAATTGAAACACGCCTCAATTACTGGTGGTTGACCATATAAGCAAATAATCCTAAGCTGCATAACAATTAAAACAAGCAAGCAATTCTCTGCTTGATGCAGACCCATTTGCAATGGATGTTTCGTTGAAACCCAAAACCCAACTTGAGTTTGGAATTTGTATTATCACTATGAATTTGGAATTATCTTTATATCCTAGCTACTTATTAGTTTTGATTTGAGTAGGATCAGGATAATATATTAAATTATTTGGAGATATCTTTAGATTAGGATATTTCGGTTAGAATTTGTTTAGGATTTTTATCTTTTATTAGAATTTTATTGTTATTAGGAAATTGAGTTTTAATTGAATTAGGATTCTGTCTTTAGTTTATAAATAATAATTTTTTATTAAGAAAATGGGCTTTTGATTAGTGAGTAATTGATTCTTGAGCATTGCTATAGACTGATTAAGAGCCATGTTTTGTAATTTTTCCATCTCTGGTTTCCTCCTTTCTCTTTGCCCTCAAAATTCTCGAGTACTACTGCATTTGGTAACTAATGTTAAAACATTTATATACCGCAATTAGGCTGCCTACATTCCACTTGCTCAAGCCTGCCAAACCCTTGCCTATGCCTGTAATGCCTGGGTTTTCATGCCTTGGTTGTTGCTGCCTGGGTAGCTAACTCATGCGCAAGTAGTAGCTAAGATGCTTGGCTGGCATTTGGACTGCGCCTTAGCCCCACTGTGTCAGAACACTGTAAGCGCCTACGAGAGACATTGGAGGCTATGTTGCACAGACACGCTCGAGGCCACAATGTGTATTTGAGATATATCTGCACCACCACGTGCAAGATACTTGGTGGATGTGTCAGACACGTCCAACATGTGTCTGTCCTTGAACCTCTTGAAGAGAGTTGAATTACAACTGGATAGTGTTTAGTTTCATTAGAGAGATTGAGGATAGTTATGCTACAAATAATGAACACTAACGAACACATAGTTTATGCTTGCTGTATCCATAAGTATCAATATCTTAAAGTCTTAGGATTTGCCACGTCATTGGAACTATATCTATGTGTGTCCATTTCCCTTATCTTTATTGGTGCATTCTAGGCTATTTACCTCCTATAAAAAATTGGTCGGTTATTTCTTATACATTTTTTTGATGATGTCAATGAAGTGAATCGAGCTTTGATTTTTGAGGTTTTCCTTTCTATCTTTCCTCTTTATTTTCTTTTTTCTTCCGGTCTTCTCTAAATTTGGAATCTTTTATTCACTTTTTTTCTTATTAAAGTTTTGATAACACCTTTTGTTTTTTTGGAATTTGCCTATGACACAAGCGACAATTAGCCTATATAAAATATCCTCCCATAAGTATTTCACAGATTTGTTTGCTTGGAATTTCAGAGCAACATCCAATTTTATCTCGAAGAGCCTAATAAAAACCTTCTATTTCCCCCTATAAAGCAACCATGGATTAGGCTAATAAGCCTAGATTACATCAATAAAGGTGCAGAACATAATACATAAGCATGAGGGAAAACACATTACCCCAAAAATTTTGTGAATTGGGATGGAGGTTTTGATGTCGTTCTTGTTGTTAGCATATGATTATGTAGCAAACTTTGTCATGATGTGAGTCTCCTTGGCTATTGATACGTCACTTACACTTTCTATCCATTTGAATTTCCTCGTGTTAAGTGTAGACCAAAATTTCCTGAAATTGTCCTTTGTTTTGCATATTTATTCTCGACAATACCCCATAAATCCTTATTGACTTCAATGGGCGTGCAATATTTTTTATTGCCTTCATACAATTATGGGTTTTTTTAGATATATGCCCCCAAAATCTTTCTTATTTGGAAAAATAGCCCTCAAATTATTGATATTGCTAATGTACCCTCTAAATCTCACGGGCCTTAAAAGTTTACCCCACTCCATCACTCTTTTAGAATAAAACTATTTTTAATTCTATTAACTTGTCTATTTTTTTTCAAACTGACTAAACTTTCCTTATTTAAATGATTAAATCCCTCTCTCCCAACTTACTCATGTAAACTCGTCTCCTTTTCTTCCTATTTCCTCCGCTTTTCTCTCTCAAATCAAACACATTCATATTTTCTTCCTTTATCATCAATAACATACATCATGCATTTTCACATACACTCCTTAAGGAATTCAAGAAACAATTTGAGAAATTAGTGAAATTTGTGAGACGTTTTGGAGGAACATGTTTAAAAGGAAGAGGAAGGGGAGAGAGGGAGGCTTTGAGAGAATTTGGGTTAGGTCAAGATGAAGGACAAGAGAACAATGAAGAGAGGTGATGAAGAAGAAAGGAGAATGGCATAATGCATAAAATACCCTCATTTTATTCAAAAATCTAACTGGAAGGGTAAATTTTTAAGACCTAGAAGATTTTGAGGGTAAGTTGGCAATATCAATGATTTGGGAGGTATTTTTCCAAATCGGGAAGATTTGGGAATTATATATATAAAACCCTACAATTTATATTTCTGTTTACTGTTCATATAATTCATTTTGGATAATTGCTGTGTCTTCTTACAATTTTTCCCTTTAGATTTATGTTGTTTCGAATAATTAGCTTTGATAGTTGTCCCTTTGTGTAATTCCACTTTGGATGGTTTTGTAACTTTAGGTTGGATTTTGAGAAACGACGAAGTTTTATATTGTGCTCATGTTTTCCTTTTCAGGTCGGATTGGCAGAACTGAAAGTTGCAGTAGAAAGGAGTGGTGGAATTGTTGTACTTGCAGAGAGTTTCGGACATTCTGTTTTCAAGGATTCATTTAGACGCATTTTTCAGTCAAGCGATTATGACCTTGGCTTGTCATTCAAGTAAGAAATTCTCCCTTCCTAATTCATATTTTATGTGAAGCATATGCCTACTCTGAAATCTTATTAGGCAAATGCCGTACTTCTCTTATAGCCATGCACCTAGCTTGTTTTTCATTTTTGGGTAAATTGCGGAAAACACCCTGAGCTATCAAGGGTGTTAAACCAAAACCCTCTGAACTATAAACTTTGCAGTTACACCCCCGACACATAACAAGGTTAATTTTTTTGTTAAAGGGAGGCGTGTATAGGTCACACAATCCCATTAAACTTAATTTTTTTTTTAAAAAAAAAAGTCCACCCCCCCCCCCCCCCACCGCCCCCTCCCCCCCCCCCCACCCCACCATCTCCACCACCTCAATACCTCCACCACATCCACTGATCCACCACCAAAACCACCTTCATTATCACCCCCACCACCGCCATCTAACCTAAAACCCCTTCTCGATTTGAACCCTAACTCTAGCCTGAACCCCTCTCCTTCTCCACCTCCTCTCCACCACCACCACCACCATCACCACCACCACCACTAACCCCATCCTTTTCTCTTCCTCCTCCTGACCGTTATCATCATCCCAATTTATTTAGGGTTTTCTTGGAAAAAGATCATTCGGGGAAAAATTGAGATCAATAATGTTTAATAAAAAATGAGTTACGAAATTAATTTGGGGATTGAAGGGGTCACGTGACACTCACGTGACTCATTTGGATGGAAAAGTTAACAGACGATCCATGGAGTCAATGTGCAATTTTTTTATAGTTTAAGGGGGTTTTGTGCAACAGCTTGATAATACAAGGGTGTTTTCTGCAATTTTCCCTTAATTTTCCTCGTATGATTAGATTCTTATAGAAAAGGAAAGAGATTTGCCAAAATCATATAGGTTGATATTTCATTTTGTTTGGCTGTGGATGCTTCCTAATATTTTCAAATAGTTTTGTTATTTGTAGCAGTTTCTTTTTTAATATGTATTATATGCACACAGAGGTTGGTCAATACAGAAACTTACACCCTTGATTACTCTGAGAAACTTTCCAACTGTTTACTCCCACACATGGATATTGGAGAATGCTAATTAATGATGTTTTTCTTTTCCATGCATCATATTTTAGGTATTATTTTTCAATGATTTGTTATCAGAATTTTTGAAAGCTAAATTTTAATATCCATTGTTCCTTTTGCATTCTTAGGAGATAACTCATGCCTTCCTCTCATTGGTTACTATTCTTGGTTTTAGATCATACTTTGACTTCTTGGATTGGGAGGTTTTTACTTGATGGCAGTTTTATATTAATGCTGGATCTGATTTATGTTTTTATTATCCTCATTACTGTATGTATTTTTCTCTTTATGACGAGCAGGAATGATTGTTGATATACACCTTTATTAATTAAAAATGTATGCATGCAGTGGTGTTTTTGAGGTTAACTGCTCAAAAGATGTCAAAGTCCAAGGCGTCATTGGTCCTTGTGCTTCTCTTGAGAAGGTAATTTCTAATCTCTGCTTCTGTACTTAATATGTGTTGTGTTCTTACGTTTGGTTTCTTTGTGATTGCCCAGAAAGGTCCTTTGTGCTCTGAAACCGTAGTTGGCCAGGGAAACACAAGTGCATGGAAGATGTGTGGCCTTGACAAGAAAACATCTCTATGCGTAATATTTGAGATAGCAAGGAAAGATGGTCCAGATGCAATTGGTCAACCTGCAAGCAACCAGTTCTACTTCCAATTTTTGACATAGTATGAGCACTAAATTTGTAACTTTTGTATGTCTTTTGTATGTTCCGGGCAGTTGAGGATTATCTGACAAACTACAGAGACCCTGCTGCAGCTATCAACATAATGACGGTAATATGAGATTACGTGCAACAACTCTTTCCAGGAGATGGGTGGCTGGACCTGGTGGTGTGCAGGCAAGTTTTCGTTTTATCTGTTTTATTATGTTTGATATATCTATATTGGTCTATGTAACAGTTCAATATCCTTGGCTTTTTATAGTTTTTATTCTAGTTTTTCTTTATGAAGTTGAAAGTACTTTTGCTTGCTATCCTCTTATTCTTACAAATGTTCTGTATGCAATTTAAGGGTGTTCCTTTTTTTATATGTAATGTATATTTAATGCCTAACCTTTTGTTGTGGAAATATCTTTTAATTGCTTCATTTTAGAGTTTCATAGCAGTATGCTTTTTAGCATTTGCTGATGATATTACAGTAAGTTCTGGGACTCAGGAAAAATAATTTCTTAAGTAGATATGTGTATATAAACTTAAGAATCTAAAAGATTTTGTACTAGGAGGAAAAAGTGGAATATATAAGGGAGATGAAGTGACACCTCCCTAATACTTGCACTAAGGGAATCTTATAGCTACCAAATGGGTCATTTTCTTTGGACGATCCCAAATCATTCATATTAATTTCCACACCCTAAACATAAATGTATAAAAAGTTACAGTCTAGAGATTTCTAGCCTACTCATAGTTGGTCTTATTTATTCTATTACCGAAACCCAATCGTTTTGTGATCATGGGGATGGAGATCAAGATGAATAGCTTGGATCCTCTAAAATCTGGCCCACTTAGTAGCTAAAAGCCTTCCCCTCATGCAAGTTTCAGAACTCCCCCCCCCCCCCCCTCTCTTGTGGCTTTAATACTCTCACGGCTTAACTAGCGTAGTTATGCCCTCCTAACAAAGCGCATAGCATGCAAAGAAATTGGTCAATCCACTCCGTTCACTTAGATGTGCATGTTTCGGAAACTCCATAGACGAAAAAAACATGCATTTTTATGACTTACAGCCATGCATCAAGTCGTTGCAAAATGAATGATTTTCTGACAATAGAAGTAGAGAATTCTCATGATTCATGAGTCAGAAGTTCTCAAAACATATGATTTGTCATTTTAGATGTTTTCGAAGGCATGCAGATTGTGATGAACAAAATGGGTAGTCATTAGAATAACTAAACTCATGAATAGAGGGGCCTTTCTAGTAGGGGTGGGGACGGAAATGATCACTTGCGGGGTGGTATTCATACCAATGAATAAAAACTATTCATACCATTCATGCAGATTTTATTCATACCAATGAATAAAAGCTGTAAACATCATATTTCAAATATACAATAAAAATTTAATAGTAAAATTGTTTTTTATTTTTAAACTATTGTAATTATTCACTGTTCTTCTGATGAACTTGGTTTTTAGTTCGTGCCACCATATGTGTAAAAAAGCTGCGTCGATTTTATTTCAAAATTTAATAACATTAATGATGGAAAAAAGAAGTTAAGTTAATAAATTTGTATAGAATCTATTTTTAACATACGATAACAAAAAAACATATGAGAAAATTAATAAACACATCATTATCACTAAATTTAGTTGCTAATCTTGACTGAAAAGAGGTGTTACAAGTCAAACTTTTGACAAAATTGTGGATTTTGAGCACATTGAGAAAGTTGAGATATCTTGTGTGTTGAATGATAGTGGAAAGGTATAGCTAAAACAATAAATATAACATATTCATCCTAAGCCTATAATATGTGCCTAAGACTAGCATTGGATTATAGTGAAAATGGAGCGACAACAACCACTCTAATTGATTATAACTTTTTGACGTTGTTAAAACCAACCATAACTTTCAATTCTGACTAGGGAATAAAGGGGGGAAAAAAAAAAAAAATAAAACTTCCAAATTTAACGAGGTTGCCTTGCTTTTAAACTAAATTGTCACATTTGATAAATTTGCTATTATCCTACCATTTTAGGGGATCCACTTTCTTAATTAATATGCCAATTAAATTACATGAGGGTCACAATTTTTGGAGCAGAAATCTTGTGGTGCATACTAGCCAAAACCTCGGGGGGCTATTTTGGAAAATTTTGTGTCTGTGATCCGAAAATTATGAAGATATTAAGAAGAAGCTTGCAATTTTTGGAAAGCTTGGGGGGCAGTCGCCCTTGCTTGCCGCTAAGTCCCTCCTCTCTATTTCTATTGTCAGAAAACCATTCACTTTGCAACCACTTGATGCATGAGAAAATTAAAAGTTTATTTTTTCTGTCTATATAACTTCCAAAACATGTGGATCAAAGTGAATAGAGGGGACCATATAATTTCTTTACATATTAGGCACTTTGATACGTGCGCATAACTAAGATTGTTATGTTCCCGGAGGATTAAAGTTCCTCCCACAAATACACACACACACAACAGTTTTTAAAAGTAAATGTTAAGAGCTTGCCCCTTCATTTTTTCCTAGCTGGGTATATTGGACATTAAGAGATTTTTCAATCTTTTAGTGTATTTAAAATTCTATTTAAATCTATCTAATGTAACCGTATATTGAAATCTTTCTACACCTTAGTCTATTCAAATCTTAATAAATCTAATCAAATTTATTCATAACCAATCATCAGCTAATTCTACATATTCTTTTTAATCTCTTTTTCTAGAAAAACCCACATCTCGACTTTTACAACTAGAGAAGCTGCATTTGGAAAGATACTATGAATTATGTTCTTACTGAAAATACTACGAAATTATGTTTGGACAAATAGCTATGCAGTTAAAAGGAGTTAATTATTCCCCCCAAAAAATATAAAAATAGAGAATCATATGAAATTAGAATTCTAGTAAAAGTAAAAAAAAAACTTCACCATGGAATCTCAATTTAATTAGGATTCTCATAAAGGAAGCCCATCAAATTAAATCTCAATCTAATAAGATTCTACCCCTCCCCTTCAAAAAAAGGAAAAGAGTAAAAAAAAAAAAAAAAGAGACTTGTGCATTTTGAAGACCATCTGTCATCAAGTGGTTGCAAAGTGGAAAGTTTTTGATAATATGAGTAAAGAAATATGCTCAATAGTTTAGAAGCCCTCAAAACACATGATTTTTCATTTATAGGTGTTTTGAGGTATGTAGATTATGAATGTTGGAATGGATCGTCCATTAGGCTAATGCAGGTCATGATTCATGAGGTGCAAGTTATGAATTATGAGGCCACATCTAGCTATATTCTTAGAAAATGAGTGGAATGTATTCATTTTGCAATAGCCAGATGCAAGGGCCAACAGTCTTCAAAATGCACAAGTTTTTGTTTATACAACTTTCTAGCATATAAATAAAAATGAGTGGAATGGATTACCCAATTTCATTGCACACCATACATTTGATAGGTGGAGATGACTAAGCTAATTATGCCTTGGGAGCAGTAAAGCTGCACTTTTGTCCAGGCATGTGTCGACGATCACCATCATTTAAACGTTTTTCACATGAACAGTACGGTTGGCTATGAAGCAAGGTTCCATGAAATATTTGGCAAAGTTTACTACTGATTGCCAAACACCAACCATCTTATTAGTACTAACTTTCAGGTTAAGAAACTATGATAAGAGAGGGGTTTGAAATAATCTTAAAAGGCTAGTTGTCACTTGTCAGCTTCCAAAGTTCTTATGGTGGGGTTTTCTTTCTGAGACATAAATGTTGGAGGTATGGTGACTAGCTTTGGTCAGGGTTTTGATGCTTTGGTCAGGGTTTTGATGTTTTGGCAAGATAATCTCCCCCCCCCCCCCCCTCCCCTCCTCCTCCTCCCTCCCTCTAGTTTCAGTTGGGTAGAAATTTCTCATAAAACAAAGAAAAGAGCAGAGGAAAGTGAATAGATGGGAAAAAGTTGAAGAGACATTGCCTGCTACTGTTTGTTACTGATACCTTCATACTGCATTCAAACTATTGCCACTGTGCGATTGCAGCTAATTCCAACTGCTGCTACCAATTATCTTCCACAGTAAACTCTCTGCACCGTAAATTTAGGTATTCACTCGAGTAGTTGGATGGAAGAACCAACTGATATGAGGTTTCACTTTAAGAAAAATTAGCAACAAGTTATTTTGATTGGGTCTGGTCCATCTGAATCTTAACGATATTCTCTTCCTAAGAAGCAAATCAGGTTTAGATCCTGCTTTTTTAATCTATATGAACTTGTTTAATTATTGAAATTCAAAGTTTTGCGAATTGGGTTTGGTGTCAATCAGTTTTTTTGATATGGTTACTATGTTGCCTTTTAATATTAAAGCCTCTCATACGGTCTTTGCAAATTCAGACTCATACTCGACAATTTATATCTAATAAAACTTCTGCTGACAAAGTAGTGTTTTTGTTACATAATTTGGCTAATGCCTTAACATAACACCATTTTCATTAATGAGCATGCATTTGCTCTTTTTGATGGATTACATTACATCTTTATGCGTTGAGGATGCAAACAGTGTTTTATATGGCTTTAATCTTGATGTTAGGCCCATGGCTATCAGTTGCTTAAGTTATATACATCTAGGATAAGAGATTTTGATTTAATCCAGCATTTCTGGGAGTTGTGCATTTTGAGCTGTTGGTCATACATCTTTTAATATTCATGTTCTTCTAGGTATTTATACTTCTCTAGTCTTGGCTGTCATCTTTAGAAAGTTTCTGATAGAGTGATACTTGGAGTTGAATAAAAGAACTTTCATGCAATTTCTTTCATCTTACATGAATAATCTCTTTTTCCCTCGTTGGGCTTTTTATCTGTTGACTATAGATAGATGCTTCTCCGGATTTCTGATATAGCTTAATGTTTTATTTATATTCTGCTGGACTAAGCTTATTTGGTGGAAATTTTCTTGTGTTGAGTCTTCTGTTTTCTTTCCTTTTCTTTTCTTTTCTTTTTCTCTCAAAGGGACATATTGAATTTTCTTATACCTGTTGCTGAAAAGCTTTGCATAACTCGTAGGATTTAATGGCTGGATTTGATCAAGAAGCTGCAGCTGCGGTTATGGCTCGCCTGGTTTCTTTTAAGATGGAAGCTGAGGTAGTTGGTTTTATCTTTTCTCTGAATTGATTGCATCAGTTAACAATCTCCATAGTTGAGTAGCTTTCCATCTTTGAGTCACTAACTTCCACGCTGGTGCTACATGTATGATTGGGCAAACCATGTCCATATAACATTTGGCATTTTTATCACTGAACCAGAAATTCTCTCATATCTCAACTTAGGTTAACTGAACTTTGTTTCATGCAATCACTAAACCTGTCATGCATCCACTAAGGTATAATTCTTTATGCAGTAACATGCATTTTGAAGAAGGGGAAAAAATAAAATTACCAGAGAATTTAATTTAGACTGCTAAATTGGTATGAAGGGTAAAAGCAATGTTTCTGAAAGCGGTATGTGCCAGTCCATAGTGAAGGGGGGAATATCGCGGCCACTTGTCGAGATGGCCACTTGGAATACAGTTTATTTAGCTGCATATTAATAATTTCTTGTTATATAGTTGATTCTTTGCAGTTTATAGTTAATTGGTGTTATCAATTTATAGCAAAAGGTACTTGATTATCTTAAGTGTATCTTGTGACATGTCCATCTTCTATTATGATTATCTAACTCATGGATGTTAATACAGGCTGATTTTGATCCAATTAGATGGCTTGATCGGTCATTGATTCGATTGTGCTCCAAATTTGGAGATTATCAGAAAGACAATCCATCGTCATTCAGCTTATCACCACGACTTTCAATATTTCCTCAATTCATTTTCCATCTAAGGCGATCTCAGTTTGTCCAGGTATATTATAGTTATATATTTTATAACATTTTTGATGCCAGATGTTTGGTACTCATTTGAACTTATATAATGCCTCCAGTTAAGTTATTCTTCTTGTTTTACGAGGTTTAATACTTTTGCTGCAGGTTTTTAATAACAGTCCAGATGAGACTGCATATTTTAGAATGATGCTGAATAGAGAGAACGTGTCTAACTCAGTTGTGATGATCCAACCTTCACTCATATCATACTCTTTCCAATCAGCACCTGAGCCAGCTCTCCTGGATGTAACTGCAATTGCTGCCGACAGGATCCTGCTTTTGGATTCTTATTTTACTGTAGTTGTTTTTCATGGAGCAAGTATTGCACAATGGAGAAATGCTGGCTATCAAACTCAAGCTGAACATGAGGTGATACTTGCATTGGGGTAGATTATAGTTTCTGAAAGTGATGTGGGCTCCATTATTCACAATTTTCCATTATCTTTAGTATTTCACTTGGTGAAGCAATTTCTTCTGTTAACCATTGACAGTTTGGATCTGGATTTCAGACTTCCGCTTGCATTTTTTCCCTTTTTCCAGCATAATTGAATGTTGCATGAGTTCTAAGATACATTAGCAATGTTTGTGAGTATTCAGAAGCAAAGTTTGTAGTTTGTTGAATTAAAACTTAAGATGATGGCCATGCTGGAACATATACGGCTTGGACTATCTCATTGCCACTGCATGGTACCATTATAGGAACAATTTGGTTGTTGCTTAAATTTTCTCTTAAGATAAACATTTACTGCATCATATGTTGGTTGTTTGCTCCGGAGGAAGACTGATTGCGAGTTTACTTGATTATCACAGAATGAATATTCTGTTTTTTTTTTTGTTTCTTTTTTTTTTTCTCTTGCAAATCCTGGATTACTCATTTTGTGATTCTCACGGTTCTTTTATGGACTCTCTAATTGCTATTGATAGAAATTTTAATTTAACCAAGCATTTTGATAGGTTTTGTTTCCTTGAAATAGAATTTCCAGATATATGCTCAATATGTCTGTGAATTCCTTTGAGTCAAGAAGTTTCCTTTTATTATTAGAATATTCTTAAAATAGTGCTGGAAATTGTTGATATCCGAAACACGCTCGGTAATTTGCTGAAGTTTTATCAGACATACCTGACTGTAATTTGGCTGACTAAGGCTTCTTTTTCTTTATATGTTTTGTTTCTAGAATTTAGTTTGAGAGATATTTTTGTTAGATTTATTGAGCACATATATCCTTGTCACCATGCCTGCCATGCATGCCTTGATGGTCATATATGTTATGAAATGGCATTTGGTCACTTGTATAGATATGTATATTCATAATCATTTACACATACTTGTAGCCTTTTGTTTGTACCTTTGAAATTTGCAATGTCAGGCATGCATCCATGTCATCAATGAGACAATCATGCAGGTAACTCTGCAGGTTGCACCATGTAGAAGCCACATATTATTATGCACAAACACTAAGTCTGATTTGTAATTTATACTGTTTTGACCATTTTGATACTTCACTAGTTTCTGCTTTTGGTCAGATATTTTGATGGAATGTGCTTCAAAAGTAGGAATTATCTCTACTTCTGAAATGATGGTTTGACGCAGTTTATAACTTACAATGAATTCTTTTCTTATCGGGCCTTAGTAATTATCTATCATACACATGTTTACTATTCCTTGTGTATTTAATTTGCTTTCTTGAATGAAATACCTTCCCCTGAGAACAGGTTCAGATTACATCCCTACTCTTGATCTAACTGATACATTGTTGCAGACATTTGCTCAGTTACTGCAAGCTCCTCGAGATGATGCTGACGCCATAATTAAGGAGAGGTTTCCAGTTCCCGTCTAGTCATATGCGATCAATATGGTTCTCAGGTAATTTCTTCATGCTTCTCCATTTATAAAAAACTTATTTTGGTACATATTACTGCTTATAGTTAGAATCTTTTTAATATCCATGAGAACATTTTATATGAATTTGAGGAGACAGTAGAATCTAAATCAAACCCCCTTTTGAATTTCCTGTTGTCACTGTGGACAATAGGGGCTTCAAGGTGATAAATATTCATGTTGCTAAAATTTATTCATTTGTTCTGGATTGGTGCAGTAACTAAGATGGTACTGATTAAATTAGAAACGCCATTTGTATTCTTATGATCACTAAACTTTAATAGTAATTATTCTTTCAATCATACTCCAACTTGTGTAGTTAGAATTCTGTAAAAAGATTGGAGTGGAAGTCCTGAATCATCAGTGCCTCAGAGAGATATGCTAAAATGATATCCATTTCTGATGCTATTATCCATTTGAAGGTGCTAATATTGATTTGGTGTATTATTAACTGAAAAGTTGAATAGGAGTATTTGATGGATTGCAAGCATGTTGAATACTTTTAGTACCCTTCAATGTGCTTATTTGAATTGTTTGGAAGCCATAACATAGATACATCACATTTTCTTCTCCAGTCTTGGTAAGGTTAGTTATAATACAAATTAGTGTAGACTGCCCTCCCCACAAGAGCAACCCACCAATTTCCGGCAACCTGATCACGGAAATGCGTTCCTGTGAACATATACTGAGAATCTGATTCCCTTTAGCATGTTGGCTTGTATTTTTCTTAGGAGATGAATGTCTCATTCCCTAAAGAAAATCTTTTCACCCCTCTAGGGGAATCTGGAGGGCTTCTCTAGCTGGATCAGATTTAACGTGTGACCTATCTTACCTAGCTGACCTATCTCCCATATCGATGCTTCCATAGCTTAAAATTTGTAGCTCAATTGTCTTCTAGGTTCATGGTACAACCTTCACAATTGCCCAGGTCAAGAATTTCTCACCCACTCATCGTAATGTCAGGAATCTGAGGATAAGAGCTGGTCATATGATACAGTCATTTCTTTCATGTAGCTTTCATAACTTTGGGTTTTGTTCCATTGTCTAGACACGTTGATATCTACTAAGAATTACTATTTCAGTGCATAAGAATATTGTTTCAAGTCATGGCTCCATATCATGGTGTACCAGATCATCTTCATCGACACATCTTAAACTCCATGTGAAACAAGAATCACATGGGCTAAATATTTCTTATACTAGCAAGTAACCCCGCTATTAGCGGGGGCTGAGGCAAGCAGTTGAACTCATCAGTTTAATGAAAATTTTGAAAGATTTAAAATAATATATAAATAGTTGTATTTATCTAATAACACTTATAGTTATATAATTAATCAAATTGTCTTTGTTGTAAGAAATTATGTTAATAAATAATTGTATTATTCTTCATATTAAGTAAACATTTTGTTATGTTAATTATGTATTTCAAATAAATAAATTATATACTTTACAAATATATATATTTGTGTGTATTTATATATTTTTCTTGGAATATGTATGTATAAACAATATTGATAAATAAATTTTATGCAGAAATATGTTTTTTATTAAAATATTTCAGTTCAGAAATACTGCTATAAAATAATTGTGATGTGTGAATATATAATACTATTCTATAATATTAATTAATAATAATATCAATAATAATAAGTTATAATTATTCTTAATATTCTTAGCCCACGCATATGAGCCCGTTCCACTCTTTTCCTATCATTTTCTTTGAACCAAACCCAAGAGGCTCAACCCAATTCCTTATTTTTTTTTCTTTTTTCCTTTTGCTTTACCCTCATTTCTCTTCCTTTCCAGGCTTTTCCCTTACTGCCAATCCAACTCTGCACACTGCCTTCACTCCACCGCCATCCTCTACTCCCTCTTCTCTCTCTCTCTCTATATATATATATATATATATATATATATATATATATATATATAGAGAGAAAGAGAGAGAAAGAGAGACTTGTGGCCTTCCAAAAGGATGACCCCGAATCCTTCCCACTCAAATTCAGCCATCCGACATTTGAATACAAGATTCACTCCGTTGAAGTTGATCTATATTATTTCAAGTATCTATAAATCAAAAATTAAGTGTTTTGAATACTTTTGCCCATGCATCAAGTAGGAAAAAATATGGACGGCCTAAATAGTGAGTTGGTTAGTTTAACGGTGTAGAACATTTGAAATCTAACAAAAATTAATTTTTAAGGGTCTTTAAATGTTTAGATCATAATGAAATGGCCGGATCGAAAATTTGTATGTTAAAGACAGATATAACCAACTCACTACTATCGACCGTCCATTTTCCGTCGCTTGATGCATTGGAGCATTCAAAATACTTGATTTTTGGTTTATAGATACTTGAAATAATATAGATCAACTTCAACAGAGTGGATCTTGTATTCGAATGTTGGAGGCTGAATTTGAGTGGGAAGGCTTCGGGGTCAAATCCTTTTGGAAGGATACAAGTCTATTCCTCTCTCTCTCTCTCTCTCTATATATATATATATATATATATATATATATATATATATATATATATATATATATATATATATATATATATGGGCAATGATAAAATACACCTATATGTAACTAACTTAAGTTATACACACCTCTCCCTACTACACAAAAATAGTTTTTAAATAGGTTATTAGTAATTTGTGGTTATTGTATAATATAGTTTATGACATCTCATTATTAATTTTTAAAAAATAATTATATTAATTATTACTATCACAATTTATAATGCAGACATTAACAATTATCAACTTGAAAATTACTTAATTAATGAAAAATTGAAAGAGCTACTTATCATCTTGTAATAATTAAAACTATAATTATAATTTTAATAAATATTTGATACTCATCATTATTAATATTATAATTTAATAATTATAATATAAATTATAATTACTTATAATTTGTAATTGTAAACTCTAATCACTTATAATTAAAAAAAATGTAATTACTATCGTGGATTAAGCAGAAAAATAAGCCAAGCGCAAGTCCAATCCATTTCTATTTTCTTCCTTTTCTTTTAAGCCTTGGCCAAGTCCAGAGCCAGACCTGCATCATTTCTTCTCTCTTTTCATCTCTATTTATTTAACTTCTGAGTCAAAATGCCAAAAGCTCAAAGCCCACATTATTTAATCCTTAAAAAAATTTAAAACCAAAACATGGATAAACGCACAATGTCATGGAATCACATTCAGGTCAGTGAATTAAGTGCATTAACCAATGTGCCGCTTTAGTCTACTTCTAATAAAGCCATATATATAATATATATATATTTAAGCCTAATTTTTTAAAAAAATGATAAACGTGTGATGCTGGGATTAAACCCAGATTCCCAGTGACTTAATTAAGCACGCTAACAACTGTGTGCTTTAGCCTGCGGTTAATGAAGCCATCTTTTTATATTTAATCTCTTGTAAGCTAAAGAAATCAAACTCAACCTTGTTTTAAATTCCGTGAGGGAAACATTAAATATTATAATTATAATATTAATTTGTAACTACATAGTTTAATAATAATATTTAACATAATATTTAATTATAATATTGATTAATATTCTTAATAGTACATTAATATAGCATTTTATTGCAGTAATATAATTATATTTGATTTATAATAATATTATAATACTAATTAATATAATTATATAAAAATATATAATATATTATGGATGATCTTCTAATATTAGTTATATATTATTTATTAATATTAGTTAATTATCATTATCAATACATATAATATATATCTTAAATTATATAAATATAGGTAATATTACATTATTATAATATATTAAAAGCTAATAAATATATTTGCTTTAACTATTTAATATTATAATAACTTTAAATACAGTAACATGTAATATATATTATTAATAATATATTAGCATATTATAATAATATTATTCTTAATATATGATATATATTATTTATAGTATATTATATGATTACAGTAATTATTATTTTGTAGTATAATACCATATAATTAGTACATATTTATTTATATTATTGTATATTAATAAAAATATTTTATACATACAAATATGTTAAATACCCCACATGCAAGTGTTTTCTTTTTTTCCTCAAAGATTTGGATGTATTATCCCTATCCAATAATACTTGATTAATATAATTAATATCAATAATTTCAACTTTTTGATTTATAAATATTGAAAAATTTATTTTATTAAGAAAATATTATTTTTAAAACAAATAAATACATATTCATTTACATGTGTGTATGTATAAATATATGGAAATTTTTATAAATAATATCAATAAATAAGTTTTAAGAGTAAATATAAACTATATATATACATACATAGAGAATATATATATATATATATATATATATATATATATATATATGTAGAGAGAGAGAGACTTGTGTCGTGACAAAAGGATTTGAGCTCGCATCCTTCCCACTCAAATTCAACCCTCCGACATTCGAATACAAGATTCACTCCGTCGAAATTGATTTATATTATTTCAAGTATCTATAAAGCGAAAATCAAGTGTTTTCAATACTTTTTGCCATCCATCAAGTAGGAAAAAAACGGACGGCCTAAATAGTGAGTTGGTTACTTTAACAGTGTAGAACATTTGAAATTTAACAAAAATTGGTTTGTAGGGATTTTTAAATGTTTAGATCATAATGAAATGGCCGGATCAAGAATTTGTATGTCTAAAGACATAGATCTAATGAACTCACTACTTTCAGTAGTCCATTTTGCGTCGCTTGATAGATGAGCAAAAAGTATAAAAAAACATTTGATTTT